>JAJHUR010090995.1:0-12557 GCA_027495735.1 Lutjanus campechanus
ATGGTTTTCATCTGGTTTTGAGAAGAAACTGTGCCCCTGACAGATTTTTTCCACTCTTCACTTTACGCTCGCCACCACCTGCTCCCGCCAGACCTCACAGTGCACCCTCATCGACAGCTGCTGGTAAGTATGGCTGTGAAACTGAGCTGATTGGGATGGCCTTACAACCCAGTGTACATCCAGCTTTACAGTGTCCACAAAATGAAATAGGACCCAACTAGGGCTGAACAATTTTGGAAAAAAAAAAAGATAGATACAAAATGACATTACAGGGAATCAGAATTTCTTTAAGCCTGTACAATTCTGACACACATTTAGCAGGAGGTATAATATTTGTTAAAATATTACACCTCCTGCACTCTGAAAACATCAGTAGGCCATATTACAAATTCAATAAAATTTATTTTAAATGTTCAGACCTAGACCCAACTGGTCCGTGCAGCATTTCAAGAGAGAGTCGAATTTTGGCAACTAGGGGGCAGAAGAGAGAAAACAAAACAACCTGACATATATCCTGTATATATTATGTGTTTTTCTATTCAATGCTGTAGCAACAAGAGAAGTTCTGTTACTATTTTTTCCTTCCCGATAGCAAATACAATACCTGAATTTTGCGTATCGGCTGACATCAAGTACCGATTCCAGAACCAGTGCATTAAAATACTTGCCGATAGCCAAATCCAGTATTTTAGGCGCCATCAGAGGCATTTCTGATACTGGTGTCATATGTGATCAACTGTAGTAACAACCAACTGCCTACCTTCACTTTCAGAATAAACAGAGTCATATAGCATTCAATTGGAGTCGTGTTTCTGCTCCTGTTTTGGTCTCCACCACCTCTAGACACTACACATGCACAATCCACTTTTTACAGTTTGTGTTTTGAGACTAAAATATTAAAATAAACTAAAGACATGGCGAGTTAGCCAGCTATAACTAGCTCACTCAGTTGCAGACTGTCTCACGTTACATTATGGCGGTTTCATGTTCCAACGCAAGCTCTGCCTGTACATCTAAGTATATAATTCTGAGAGACAAAAACTACAGGGTCTGCTGGATATCTTTGTAGAACTGTTTATTTGCTAATGAATTATTTGTGCTAGTATCAGACTATGGAATTAGGATCAGTATGTGGATTGGTGATGTCTGTTCAATATCTGATAAGTGAATTACATCAGTTTTGTCACCAATATTAGACCGGATCAGTCCCAACTCTACCAGAGACTTAGAGCTCAGCTTCTCAGCTTCTTATCTCTCTGATGTTTGGTGCTAGAAGAGTGGGTTTATTGTCAGTTTATTCTGTTGAAAACAGCAACCTCATGGAATTAATGGGAGTGATTGAATCACAGTAAATGTGCTAACAAATAAACCAAACACTGAACTAAGAAGAAGCTAAAAAAGTGCCATCAAACTGCATATTCAGACATTATTTATCTGCAAATCTAACACTATGAACAACCTTTTCACATTAATCAGTCATTTGATTTAACGTCATCAAACATATTGATCAGTGCAGGTTCAAAACCCAACCTTGCCAAAGGCCTTCAGTGGTCTATGTGTTAAGCCCGTCACAATCTGTGAGGAACAGAGCGCTTTTTACCACATATAAAGAATGAACTGAGCAACAGTATGACCCCGGGGGCTCCCGGCTCCTCGCCACTGATGGCAATTGAATCAGATCTGGTCAGAGCCCTGGATTTTTAATGATGCGGTGAATGCCTTTGCCCAAAGACAGTGAGGTAAAACACACATGGTTCAAGGTCAGACAGCTCTGTTACCAGGTGATAATGTTTACTGCTTGTTTAATGACTAGTGCAACAGTTTGTCTCGCTCAGTAATCAATGTGTTTCTGGTCAAGATGAATGGTGGCTTTGATGGGACATTTTCAGTGTGAAAGTTAGTGGCTATATCTTTCTTTTAGTGAACAAATCTTTATTTGCAAATGGTGCTGAAATGGCAGATACAAATAATTAAAATGTCTCTCTGCATACACATAATTCAAGTTTAATAGAGGTGGCTAAGGTGCTAATGAGTGAAACTATATGCTCTGCAGCCATTATTTGTGCACTACACATCTGAGTGTGTTTGCCTGTACAAATGCATGTGTTCGCACATGCTGGGACTTGTACACAGACGGGCTTCCACTGTGTTTCAGCAGTCCTCGATCTTCCTAATCCGATTCATTTCAAACCCATTCATAATTATTTTTTGCCCAGAAATCTCAAACAAACTCTCAGTGTTAACTGTTTTTTTTCTACCACAGATGGATACATCAGTCAAGAAAAAATACAACTAGGTTGAATTCTATGTCTGTCAAAAACATGACAGTCTGACTTCAACCCTGTCTGACAATTTACCAGAAAAAAAAAGAATTCAAAATGTCCTGAAATGAACCTTTATAGAGCGAGAAAGCAGATCAATTCAGCTGTGTTCAGACAATGAATTAGTTGCATTATTCATTGTTTATTTTGTTTTACTTGAAGCAGGTAAAATGTCTCCTATCTGTATAATTGCTTGACATCCCTGTTCAAGGACACCTCAATTAGAGCCAGAGGCTACTAGTTAGAAGCGGGAGGCAATACATTGGAGAATTCTTATATATGTGCATTTGTATTGATAAAGGTAAAATAGGAAGCAAGATCATGCAGATGTAAACACTGTAGTCTATATAAGCCTATTTTAATGCCAATATCTTGCTCTTGTTGGGATTACTTAATGTGCTCATTAATATGAACTCAGGGTTGAAAGTTAAGTGCGTTTCTTTTGTTTCGTTGGCCTGGTTAATTGAGGTCTGCTCTACTGTAGGATTAGGTAGACTGCTTAACGTAATTGTTTCTCCTTTCTTCAAGAATTTATAATTGCAATGTTTGTCATAAATAAAACATGAATTTGTAGTGGGCTGTACATGGAAGGGTGCACATAATTCATCAAATCCTGTGGCGTGGTGGGGGACTTAGCACATTGTGCACAGGGTAATGTGGACTGGTGTCTGTGGGTAACATTTTTCTACAGATATCTGAAATTATTGTGCATGCTGAACATATATTGTACATGCAATGCTCATATATTTGACAAGAAAGCTCCCCTGTAACAGACAGAATGCATCATTAAGCACTTTGTTCTCTTGATCTCATGAATAATTGCTTTGTCAGTCAATCAGTCATTCATTTTTTTTTTTTTTTGACATTCAATGTTGTCTAAGTTTACAACAAAAGATAAACTTAACAAATGCAGACTTCTGCTTTCAGAGCTAGCTATTAATTATTAAGTTTAGGCCTGGGCAATATAGTTTAAAAGCCTGTCATGATAGCGAAGTTTCATACTGTTCGATATCGATAATTATTTATAATGTAGTTTGTGACTGATGACATGTTTTGTACTCCAAAGGGTAGAAGCAGCTGAAGGTATGAAATGAGCAAATATTTTTGACCAATTACCTCAATATTGCAACAATATTGGAGGTATTACTACTCACAAGATAATAACCCAATGAGATTTTTTTGGTAAATAATCACCAGTAATGTGGGTTATGATATCTAACTAGGTAAAGGCAAATAAAAGAACAGCTAGAACAGTCTGATAAGTTCAGAAAATTACATCACTTTACCGTAATGGAACCAGGAAAAGACGACGCTTATGCCATAGCATGATATATCAATATCCAAAATCTGTCACGTTATCTAGTCTTGTATCACAAAACGATATATTAGATATATTACCCGTCCATAATTAAGTTATTTTTATAAACAGTAACAATCGAATAGAGGCATTTTTTTAATATGATATAAAGTACATACATTTACTGTATATAGTCTAATATTTACAACCAGCCCTTTCAGTCAATGCTGATGTGGCCCAAAATGAAATTGAGTTCACACCCCTGCATTATGTGATTAATGCACAGTTGTACCTTAACATAGCTTACTACAGATGCAATGTATCTAATTTTATTTAAAAAAAAAAAAAAAAGTCATTGTTTAACATTTCAAGTTGCATAGAGGAGCTGTGTTTGGCTGGGCAGTGTGCCATTTCTATTTTCTGTTTTCAGCCTCAGCAGCAGCAGTAGAGAAACAGTCTGTCACGGTCCAGTGGTTGAGCATTTGTATGTTTATTTGTCTATAAGTATATGTGTACATTTGTTTGAGCGTGTTCTTGTAAGGCCAACGTGACCAGTGCCAGGCCAGGCAGAACTGTGGCATTTTGTTTGTCCTGGCTCCTCGCTTCTCTCTCTTATTGACCCATCACTGCATCCATGTGGACTGGCCCTCACTCCCTGACACTACACAGATAATGGCTTTTCTGGAAACTCTGAGCATTAGGCATCTCCAGTGAGCTGTAATTATACCACTAATGTGCCAATTTCTAACGCATTCCTCTAAGGTATTCATTTTTACTGGTTCAGCTGAACTGTGTTAAGACTACAACAGAAAAGTCATTGAGAAAATAAAGCTTTTTGTAGACATTTTCCATTTATTTTCTGTGTAAATTCAACCCTGATGAAAGGCAAACAGAAAAATAAAATGTCATGCAGGACATCAGAGTGATCTGTTCAAAACCAGTCACATGTCTTGTCCTTGTAACCATGGAGATGGAATTATAAAACACCTTGGAGGTTCTTGCCCTTGATATTTTTAATTTTTCAAAAATTAATGATATTCAGTCTTTGGCTGCATATTCATTACTCTTTGAGAGTGGCTCAAGTGATGTAATGTTTCTATGACTTTGATCAGCCTTTGAAGACAAAATTTCCTTGCCTTTTCCTTTGACACAGGTACACCCACAGTGTGAAAAACCATTTTTCAAAAACTTTATTTGTTACTTCAACTGAACAAGCCTGTAATGACATGCAAAATGTCTCTCTGTCTCTCTCTGAATGCCTAATTATTGCTTGCACACACTGTGATTTCGGATGGCATCAATTTAGATTCCATTACGTTCTTCGGCTTGTCAATCCCAGTGGTGGCGCTAATGCAGTCCTCCCAATCTGCGCCAGTTGCAAATGAGGACGGAGCATTATGATGAATGGCCCATTTGTTAGCAACTACATTAAACTGACATTAGCTAACACCGTCCGCACCACCCAACCCAAACACACACACACTCACATGCACCAGCAACTGATTTAATTGATCACTTATTCATGCTAAGAATGTATAGTTATCATTTGCACTTTTTCATTATTAATCAAATGCGTGGGATTGTCACCTCTCGCTCTGTAGCTGTTTTCATCCATTTTTCCTCCAACCTCTTGCCTTAATCACATTCAAGAGCCCAGGTCTCATTTCAACATTGTGAAGGGAGGGGGGGGCGCATATTAAAGAGGGGTCCTCCACCAGGACATTTTGAGCATCAAACACTTCATTTCCTGCACTCTGGTAATTTTGTTTATGCACAAAATTATTTATTTTCTGCATCAACTTATGGTGGAAATGTCTTTATTTATGCAAAGAGTGTCCGGAGACAATTTAAAATATAATGCAATATTATGTGTTACTGTCAAGCAACAAGGTTTTAGTAAGGCAGATGCTATTTGCACCCAGGTGCCACTAACCAACAATGCTATTTGCACGCTGGGTGGAATAGCAAATGTGGCTATTTACACCCAAGTGTATATATCCATGACAGAAACCACCACCCAGCAATGCTTTTTATACTCAGGGTGTATTTACACTTGCATGACAGAGACAAAGCATGATCTTTACTAGCAGATGATTTTTTGCACACAGGTGTCAGCAGTCAACAATGCTATTTGCCCCTGGGATGAACTAGCCAAGGTGCCTATTTACAGCCCGAGATATATATAATCTAACATGATAGACACAAGCGCCCAAGTGTCCATGGTCAACAATACTATTTGCTCCCTGGGTGGAAAAGCCAATGTAGCTATTTACATGCAGTTTTATGTAGCCTAGCATGACAGAAACAAGCATCCAGGCAGATGCTATTTGCATCCAGGTGTCAGTAGCCAACAATGCTATTTGCACCCAGTATGTGAAATGTCAATGTGGCTATTTAAACCAGCATTTTTCTGTGCTCTAACCCAACCCAACTGTGACTGAAAACTGAAAATAAAAATAAAAACAGTAAAATAGATAAAAACAGACCCAGGTCAGGGCTCGAACTTGGCTCACCCGTGGGAGAGTCTTGTCTTTAACCCGTGCACCCTGTTAATTGACAGAGTCAGAGGTGAAGGGTGCAAATAACAAATGGTTGCCATGTGCCTAATCTCACCTGGATGTTAACCGACACTGCTTACGAAATATTTTTAAAAAATAAAAAATGGGATAAGATGTTGTAAGGCTCTCAGGCAAGCTGTTCGTCAAAATACACACAAGCACACACACACCTCATTTTCCTTCTTATAAAACTTACTTAATTTCCACTTGCTAGTCCATTCTTCGGTACCGTTGTCTTTTGCCATTTTAACTTTTATCACCTCCTTTTTCTCTTTCACCATCTTTTGAAGACGAGAGTGCACTTAAACGAGTAAACGAGTGTAACTCTATTCCTCGGTGCAGGTTTTTGCAGTGGTTATTACCATATGATTATTAGTGATGGACAATTGGCCTCAAAGATGTTTCATTATGAAAGAGCTCGCTGGGATCTCATTAGCACTCTCAGTCTAAGGGCTGCTGCTCAAGCCTACTCCGCTCAGGGGAATTACATTTCGATCACCAGGGCTAGAGTTAACAAGGCAACATTAAAGGAATGTGAAGGTGCAACAGCCAAAAAGAGACAAATTAGTAACCTCCAAGAGTGTCAGAGATGCTCTATTCATATAAATAAATTATAAGAGCTGGGTTGGATCTGAAGGTTATTACACTAACTTACAGTATAGCCCGGTTTACCTACACAATCATTGTTTGGCAGGGATTGCAAGCCCTGATGCTGTAGGCATTTGTTTTTCTTTTTGCTTGACAGGAGCATCCATCAAAAAATGTAATTTCATTTCTTTTCAGCTGTTGATAAAGTTGCTGACTTGTGCCAGTCCTCCCCGTAGGATCAATAGCTGTTTATACAAATAACGCCGGGAAGTACAATACAACCCGTCGTGTTGCTGGAGGTGACTCTCCAAGGGCAGCTGCAGCAGTTTACGCGGCAGCCCTGTGGTAGGCTGTTTCACTCTGTACTGTGGATACACTTATATTAACCACATAAAGCTTCAAGAAATGCGCAAGTGTTTGTATGGGCCGTCAGCACAGGTTATTACATATACTGGCTCAGTAATTGAATGCAGTAATTGTTTACACGTTAAACTACAGGACCTTTAGGTTGCAACCCACAATTTATCATGCTTTTACACAAAACACTGTACAGTGTGAAGGCTGGAGAAATTAGATCTGTTAAAGGCTTATTGACCTTTATTCACTTTATTCACTACACACTGTTCACATTGTGTCACACATGGCAGAACCATCAATGATGGAGGCTAATTATGTCTGGCATGTCAACATTTCCAAGCTGTAACACCTCACTTACTAGGAGTTAGCGCTGCTCTAAAGTCATGACAAAACATCAGAAACAAAGTGTGAAACCTTTCTCTCCCAGACACCCTCTACCAAGGGAAAATACATTTTCTGCAACCCAATTTGAAGACTTTGTCTCATCTTTTGTTCTGAATGAAGTCACCTTAATCCGTGCTCCTTGCAAGGTGCTATAATTACCACAGATATGCTGCATTCACCAAACAGTTTGAAGAGACAAACACAACATAAAAGAATAAATGTTTCCAAAAATGAGAGAGAAACATGAAAGAGACAAAAATAAAAGGGAGTGAAGTGAGACAGCATGTGGAAAAGTAAGTGAAAGTGGGGGAAACAAAAGGAAACATGAGCAAAGAAAAATCATTATATGTACAGTTACAAGTTCATATGACTGGGCTGGACTAACAAAGACTGATTTAATCTTAGATCAGTTCTAACCAGAGTCTAGCAAAACCAGGTTTGAAATGAGTAAATCCAGATTAAAAATTAAGCAGAGCTCTGATGCACAATTAAAAACTAATCTTTATTTAGTGATGCAAAGAGATGCTCACTCACCCAAATTAAAATAAATCGATAAAAAGCTGGCTAAAAAGTTAAAACGTTACATTGTTTGTTAGTTTAAACGCTTGAGCAACATAATTTTAAGTGAAATCTTGATTTCTTCAGGTTTAAAAATTAATCCTTGTTGGTGCAACCCGGCCTATATGTTTCATATGAGCCAAACTATCAAAGCTCCTCTTCAGTATAGCAGAAATTGTGTTTCTCTGAACAGAGGTGCCTTGTAACACACCTGAGAACACATCACAAATGACAAGTGACCACTGAAGTGAGGCCACGTCTGTGTGCAGGGTGATTTTTTTTTTTTTAGTTTTCAAGCTACTTCATGGTGGATTACATGACTTGACTATAATGTTTTACCTCTATTGCAGTGTCTACTCCCATTACTGAATGAGTCATGTCATGTCCATAATACCTATTGATGATATCATACTTTCTTGTATTCGTTCATCTTGCTACAGGACATTTCACTGTAAAAGTTTTCACTTCTCATAGTTGAACTGAGCACTTCTGTGATATGTCTTGAATAAATCCAGCTATCTGCCTCATCTAAGGCTTCCTTAAACTCCCACATGCTGTCAAGAATGTGGCTAATGATACATAAATTTTCTCAGTTGGTTATTAGACTTAAATCTGAACTGCTTTGGCCACGTTGGAGCAGCAAAAACAAGTAAAGATCACCTTTTAGTTAATAGTTGATGTTAATATGATGAACTTGTTAGGAAATACTTATGTCTTTACACATCCAGCAAAGTGAAACATAATTATTCACTTGCAGTCATGTTTCTGGTCATCTGATAAATCTAAATCCAATATTCACTCTCTTTTACCTCTGTTTTGTGGTCTCTACCATGTCCTCTGGGAAATATCTGGCTCTTAAGCTGCTAAATGCTCCACAAGCTGTTCACCAGCTAATCGCTAACTGTGTCTGTCGGCAAGACAGGTAGGGTACAGTGGGTTTGTAGTGGGGCTGCACAATTAATCAAAATTTGATCAAAATCACAATACAGCTTTCTGCAATTTTCAAATTATAGGAGGTGATCTAAATAAGAATAATGTAAAAAAATTATCATTACCTCTAATATGTCAAATCATGTTTCGTTTATTTTGCAATATCAGTCAAAATAATCACAACAGCTGAAACTGACACTATAAGAGCAGTGAGAGTGAACCAAAAAAGTTGTGGCTTGGACGTCTAAAGCCCACTATAAAGTTCTGCAAAGCTGAGGGGAGCTGCAGATTCTGGGGATAATTCTCACTACGAGTGACCTCTTTCACACTGTCATTTAATACAGCGTTATAAAAAATATTGATCATTCCCCCTTTAAACTATTTTCAGTGGTCATACCGTATATGCAGCCTAATAATGAACACAACAGTGGTTTTAATGATTCACCCTGTGGCCCGAGAGAATAATACATTCTGATGAGTTTGTGGAAATCCAGTGATTTTATTTAACATCCGATCTATGCAGTCATATCTGATGCAGCTGCTTGAGCTGCTGAGAGTTTAGCCATTGATTGTAAGAGGAGGAAATTAAAATATAAACTGCACATATTTTAATCATATAATTTGACTTATGGATGAAATTGGCTTGTGTTTCAATAGACCTGCTGTCAAAATGATCTAAAACCAATTAATTAAGTAACTGAGAATAGGAAATCCAGTTAAAGCGGATGCTTATTACACTTTACATTACCGCTCCGCAATAACATGTAATAGTGGGGGTAAGTTGATAAGTAACTGTACCAGGTAATCATTATGACTCTTGGTGTCTGGTTTAATCTAATATTGCCATTTAAATAAACAGAAACAGGTATATGTTATTACTTAATTATTACCTCTTAATTATCAAATTATTACCACATTAGTTGTAGTGTTGTAATGTAGTGTGCCACTGTCATCAATGCATTCATTAGTGCCTGATATATCACATTCTGTTTGCCGGTTTAAATGTTTGGAAATTGAGGCAAAAACATCTTTAAATTAATTAAAGATAATTAAGATAATAATTATCAGGTAATCCTTTAATTCATCTGTCATGCAAAAATGCCGAGCATTTTCTGTGAGGTTGTGCTGCTCTTCTCTGTCACTGTGAATAGATTATGTTTGAGATTTGGTCTGTAGGTAAGAAAAAACAAGCAATCTGACAAGACCTCACCTTAAATTTGAGATCTTATGTCAAGAATTTTTTTTAAAAACTTTTTAATATCATTAATGAGTGAATGCATGATTGTCTAGTTGTAGCCTAAGTGATGTTTACTGTATGTTCACTCTGCTGATACTGATTGTAATGCAGCTAAACATTTAAAAAGGTTCCATAGGTATGCACATTTCAACAAAGTCATTTCATTGCTGCATTTTGAAGCTTTACTATTCAGCACGGTAGTTTGGCATTCCTCTACAAAACCTCCCACACATTTTCTCTGAAATCTTTTCCAGTTCAGCAGATAGAAAACAATTCCACCTGCATGAGAACTTTATGCCTCCTTTCCCACCTTTACCACAACACCTCCTCCTCCTTCCTCCTCCTCCTGCTCACCCTCCTCCACCTCCCCTTCCTTTCTCGTTTTCACAGTTCAAGCACATCAGCAGGCTGCTGAGACACAACCCTGGGGTTTGCGGCTCTCCACTCAATATTTCCTGATCAGAAAGAAGTGGCAGACCAACAGGAGTGAAGGAGAGTGCAACGACAGGCGGACAGACATTAATGACCGGTTGGTTGATGTGCTACAGGCCATATCTCCAACTTTGAGCCTCAGTTACCCACCACTTCACCTCAGCACTTTAAGGGATACGTGAGATTGTCTGAAGTGGGGTTGTATGAGATACTCTCCAATAGTTTGCGTATTACCTATAGTAAATGCTGCTCGGCACTTCCCAGTTTAGAGATACAGAGAGGGGCACCAGCATCCAGCATGGAAGATACACAATGTACAAAAGGCATTTTAGCAACTTGAAAAAGGTCTACCAACAAAAAAAAAATCAATATCAGTTTAAGTGTTCACTATATTTAGAATATTTTCGCCTCTGTTCGTTGCTGCCAGACAGCGTTTTCTGAGAAGAAACAAAGAAAAATTATATAAGCAAAATAATCGCTCTCTCCAAACCAAACTCCATAGGCAAAATCAGTAGTTTTACCTCACAGAACACAGGAGTCACTGGTCTCCTCCTGCCTCAATCTGCAAATTTGTTTGTTACTGTGTGACTTTTTAGTGGATAAAATACCTTTTTTGGCTGACACTGTCCACAGCAGTACATTTTAGGGAAGTTAATGATTAATCATTAATTATTGTTAAGAGTTGTTAAAAGGGCAGTGCTTGTGTTGCATTTGATATAGTTTTGTTTGACATACAGTATAAGCATTTGTCGAACAAGGACAGGAGGATAAGAGGATCCGTTTTTGAATGAGAGCCTCATTGTTTTATTTTTCTGTGAGTTTAAATTGTTTCTGCTCCATGAATTATTGTTTCACATGACTAACATGCCACTAGAATATTTTAAATAAACTAAAAGGAGAAATGCTTTGTATCTCTTATTAATTATTTTTTTCATTCAACCTTTATCTAATCTCGAGGATTCATTTACAAGGGTGTCAAGAGTACAGTTTGACAGAAAAACAAAACAAGAAAACAAACAAAAGAAAAAAATACTACTGATGAATTGACTGCTCATGTTTTCAACTGTCCAAGAAAATGCAGAAAACTTTGCAACCCTAGTAAATTACCTAGCTTCCATGCTGATACACCTCTCTGCTGACTGGCATCTATTGTAGGTAATACGCTGACTATGGATACTTCATATTACCCACATCGAATAACCTGAACTATCTCTTTAAGTGTATTTGCCCACCACCTAGCTCCTGCATCTCTGTTGTACTCCAGTAGGAAACGTGATTAATTAATGGCATTGATTGAGTAGTGATTCTTTGCACCTTCCCAAGGTCACAATGCAGTTGATAGATAGGAACTGGCAAGCGATGCATTACTGAAATGCTGGAGATTCACGGCTGACTCAATAGACTGTAAGGGTGTAGCACTGTGGTGAAAACATAGTGGGCATGTGAGAGAAATAATATTGCAAGACAAACAAGGGGAGGGAAGAACAGAACATTGTCATGAAGAGAGAAAACACAGAGCAAAGCCTGCAAACGCAGACTGACGAAGAAACCATGATGTACAAGAAAAGGTAACATGTACAAAAACACGAATGTTAAGTGCATATTAGACAGCTGCAGTTTATATAGCTTCATATGCCGTTATAACTCCTAATCAGTTCACCTGACAAGTAAGCCAGCATCCTCTCATTTTTAACAAGGGTCTTTCAGCTAGAACTCATATGCACTGCCGCTAAGTCGAGGCGGGTACACCATTCATAAAACATTAAGGCAGCTTTTATTTATTTAATTATTAAACACGTTCCCTTTCACAAGAAAGGGATATGAAGCCTCGAGGAATGTGGGGAGCAGTTTCAAGCTTTGTTGGGGACAATAAAAAGAAAGCAAGGGGAACAGAA
>JAJHUR010090996.1:0-13705 GCA_027495735.1 Lutjanus campechanus
CTGGCTGAGTGGTGCATAATATTGAATAATCTGCGTGTATTACTGGATGAGTTTCTTCCTTTGATAAATCCTGTTTGGTCCGGGTGAATAATGGATGGAATTATTTTTTCTAATCTGTGGGAGAGTGCTTTGGTGATAATTTTTATGTCGACATTGAGGAGTGAAATGGGTCGGTAACTTGATGGCAGGGTAGGATCTTTGTTTGGTTTGAGAAGGAGTGAGATGGAAGCTGTATTCATGTTGGGTGGAAGTCTGGAGTTTTGTTGTATTTCAGATAACATTCTATGGAAAAGGGGAGCTAAGATGGACCAGAAGTGTTTGTAGAACTCAGCAGGGAAGCCATCAGGACCGGGTGCTTTATTGTTAGGCATTCTATTGAGGGCAGATTGGATTTCTTCAGTTGATAGGGGTGTGTCCAATGTGTTTTTTTGTTCAGGGGAGAGTTGGGGTAAATTTAGGCTGGTGAGAAATGATCTGATGTCTTCTTCCTTAGGGTTATTATCTGAGGAGTACAGGTTGGCATAAAATTCTCTGAATATTTGGTTTATTTCATCGGGTGAGTTTGTTGGCTTCCCTGCTGAGTTCATGATGGTGGAGATTGTGGATTTTTCCTTATTTTTTTTTATTTGGTTTGCGAGATATTTACCGGATTTGTTATTGTGATGAAAGTTTTCCTGTCGGAGTCTGCTGATCATGAAGTTAGTTTTCTTGTTCAGAATTTCATTTATTTCTAATTTATATTGTCTTAATTTCTTCTCATTTTCTTCTGTTGGGTTAGTTGCATTGACATTTTCTAGCTGTTTGATTTTTTCTTGTAATTCAGATTCTTGTTTGTTTTCTTTCTTTTTCTTATAGGCTGAGTATGAAATGATGATACCTCTGATGACGGCTTTACCTGTTTCCCATAGAAGTGTGGGGGATGGCTTTGGGGAATCATTTATTTCCAGGAAGGATGCCCACTCTCTTTTGATGAGGTCGTTAAATTCAGGATCATTCAGGAGGGATGTGTTAAAGCGCCATCTGGTGACTGGTTTGTGTGGTATTGGTGGGTTCCATTTGAATGATACTGGGGCATGGTCACTGATGATAATGGGGTGAATTTGATGATCAAAGGTATTTGGGATGATTGAATTACTGGTAAGGAAAAAATCAATGCGTGAATATGAATGATGAACTGATGAAAAAAATGAGAATTCTCTAACAGCTGGGTGTTGTAGGCGCCAACTGTCGCCAAGACCAAAATCGCTCATGAACTGGATTATTGTTTGTGTGGATTGCCAGGTGCGTGTATTGCTCGAGGTGTTGGATCTGTCTATTGATGGGTTTATTACTGTATTAAAGTCGCCGCCGATTATTATTGGAGAGTCAGAATAGTTGGATATGGATGAAAAGAAGCTATGAAAAAAAGATGGGTCGTCAGTGTTTGGGCCATATAGATTACCAATTGTCAGTGGGCTATTGTTGATTGATATGTTAATGATGATAAAACGTCCTTCTGGGTCCGTGATGGTGGTGTTATGGATAAATGATATTGATTTACTGATTAAAATACAAACTCCTCTTTGTTTTTTATTGAAATGTGATGAAAATGAGTGAGTAAACTGAGATGATTGTAATTTGATATCGTCTAATTCTGAGAGGTGTGTTTCCTGTAGTAAACAAATATCTGCATGGAGTGAGGTGAGATGATTAAATACTTTACTTTTCTTTGCCTGAGTACCAATGCCACGGATATTCCAAGAGACGAATTTTATTGTTGACATGTTGAGTGACTGTTATCAAAAGGAGAGGGATTCATTAAGAGACAGGTGTGTGTGTGTGTGCGTGTGTGTGTGTGTGTGTGTGTGTGTGTGTGAATGTGGACATATGCAGGTGTGTGTGTACGGGTCTGTGAGGGGGTGGCTTGCGGGGCTAGACATGTGATTACAAAACAAAAAGGGACATATACAGTACAGTTTACACACATAGGAACAGGAAACAAAACACAAACACTTAACAATGATGAACATACAGAGCGCAGCGTTATCAGAACGCATATTGTGCGGAGCGAGACGTTGGTGCGTACTGTTTATGTTCATTGTAGACAATGTCGGGAAGGGGGCCGGGGTCTGTGTAGCGGCGAGAGAGAGCGAGAGTGCATGTGTATAGGAGAGGAAGAGAGAGAGTTTGTTTACATGAGAGAGGGAGGGGCTAGTATAACCAGGGGGTGATGTCCTTGCTGCGGTATAACTGTCCGTTTATGTAGAGTTTATCCACTGAGATGACTGCTTTCTTTCCTTCTGAGATTATTTGTCTGCGGATGGGGAAGAGTTTTTTGCGCCTGTCCATGATTTCTTTCGGGTATTGATCGTTTAGTCCGTAGTTGGTTCCTTTGAGCTGTTTTCCTTGACGTTTGACCAGTTCTTTCTGTTTAAAGTGTTCGAATTTGGCGACAATCGGGCTGGATTCATGGAAAGGCTGGATTCATTTAAATAAACTGACAGGGCAGACAGTAAGACAGCCCCGCAGTCATGGCTTTCTAAGAGGTAGCGCTCTTTGATAAGGAAATAAGCCCCAGAGGAGTCCAAAGAGCTGTCCGAGTCAGCCCATTTCAGATCTGGGCAAAGTGCACCTGAACAATAAAGGTGGCACGCTCACCAGAACCAAACCCTACATCAAAAGACCTCTGTCCTTTCCTTTGCCTTTCATTGTCACTCTTTCTCCTTTCTTCCCTCCTTAACTTTCTGTCGTCTTTTCCCTTCATCAGCCACTTCCTTTTCTTTTTCCACTGATGAAATATAACCCCCTCCCCTTCCCTGTCAAACACTGTGAAGTCGGAAACTTATTTATTAGCATAAACGCAAGGACAGATAATCCCCCCTACCCTTTCAGCGCACGCACCCGCCCTCCTTACATTTCTCTCTCAATGCCCGCTTTCCCATGAGCCCCCTTTAACATGTGGTGTCTTTCATTTCACCTCCTCTGGAGCGGGAGACCCGGCGACCTGAAACATAAAGCTTTAATTGTGGTGATGGAGCGCTGCCCTGTGATGATAGGGGCCACAGGAACCACTCTTGCAGCAGGGTCACTGTGTTATTAGCAAATGAGGAGATGCAGGGGCACTGATAGCACAGCAACAGAGACAGGTGTGAGAAGTTTCCGATCCTGCAGAGAACACCCGAGCAGTTAACAAACGCTGAGCAAGGATGTGTCTAATTAATAGAGGTATGATAACAGTGCTATCCTGCTCCTCCAAATGTTGTGCTCCAGTTCTGTGTCTTGAGGCTCTGTTTGATAATTACCCTGCTAATGAGAGTACGGGAGGTGCGGGGCAGATCAAATCAGTGCAGATAAGAGGGGTTAAGTGAATTGTAAAGACCAGAATGTCCCTCTGTATTCTTCTGATGCACTAATTACCACTCACCATAGCAAACAGCAAACCCATATCATAATCTCCTTTGTTGCTGCTCTCTCCTAACACAAGAGATGACAGTCAGACATGAGGATTAGGATCAAGAGGTATCAAATGTCATGCAGGAACAAAAGATTCAAGGGAATATTTCATGTTCGGCCGGATGAAATATGAAATATGATATACAGGACATGCACTGCCTTCTGATATGAAGGATGTGTTGGATGTTTTGTAAAAAGCTTTTGCTCGGATGGAGACCTAGGCTCTTAGAAATAAAGGTTCAATCTGTGGGGCTGACGTTCTACCCAGAACCATTTGCTTCTGAAGAACCCTTTTTTTTTTGAAGGCAGGGTACATCATGCAAAGAAGCTCATTTTGAAGAAAGAGTTTCTCAAGGATTGTTGAAGTCACGGGTGTTAAAACATGTTATCTGAATTTAATGGTGATTTATAAGTGAAACTCTTATATTTTTAGTTCTCCGTGGGTGGGTTCTACAGGAAACCTTTGCGATTATAAAAGGGTGCTGGGTAGGAAAGTCTGGTGGGTGTGTTCTAGATGAAACACTTACATTATAAAAGGCTTTCTAGTAGAACCCTTAAAAGGGGGAAAGGACATGGATAGAACTCCAAGAGAGGGTTCTAGGAGTAACCATTAGACCATAGAAGGGTTCCCTGTAAAACCTCTCATAGGGGGTTCTGGGTGGAACCTCTCACAGATGCTTCTAGGTATAACCCTTGATGTTGGTTCTAGGTAGAACCCTCTGAAAGGTTTCCAAGTTTGTACCCAAAACCCAAAAGGGTTCTACGGGGACAAGCAGAAGAACCCCTTATTGTTCTAGTTAGCACTTTTTACAGAGTGATATTACAACTGTATTTGCCAAATGTTCACTTTAAATGACAAAGTTCTCAGTAGAACCCCCTGGGTGTGTTCTATATGAAACCTTTGAAAAATAAAAGAGTTCTTGGTAAAAGCACCTGGGTGGGTTCTGGTTAGCACCCTTACCAGGTGGAACAGTTCTGGACAGAACCCACAAAGAGAGTTCTGGGTATAACCACTTACCATAGAAGGGTTTTCTGTAGAACCTCTCATAAGAGGTTTACGTCAGGTTTCTAGGTTGAACAGTCTGAAACCACTGAAGGGTTCTCTCAGGAACCCCTAAAGAACCCTATATTGTTCTAGTTAGCACTTTTATTTCTCAGAGTGTATGATTATGATCTCTGAGTGTCACTCGTGGATCAGGACCAGCTGGCTGAAATCAGTAACCGTGCAATTCCTCTGGAAACAGCCATCAATAATGGATAATAGGCCCGAGAGATGAGACGAGTAGACAACGTAGTTCTGTTGCATTAACCATGAGAGGGTCTCCCTCCTTTGTCTTCCCCGAGCTTACTTTTCATAGTTAGTTCAAAAAAGAACAGATGGAAATGAGTCCGTGTGAGAACGGACAGCAGGTGCTCTGGCTTCGTAGAAGGCCCCGGGATTGATCGGGGAAATGGAGGAGAGGCCGTGGGCACAAACCAAGGGCCGGGCCGCTGGCCAAAGAGAACGCAGCTGCACAATTCCCACTGTCCGGGCCAGGTCTGTGGCGGGCGAGGCGCCTCCATCTTGTGCTCTCTGTGTCGAACACGCTTGATCTGCCAAGTGCTCCTTTTTAATTAACTACTCCATACAGCTGCATAATTACTCCACTAACCTTCCCTAATCAGGCGCTTGCTGGTGCATACTATATTTTCTGCTCTTGTTCATTGTTCATTACCTGAATGCATCGCTAATGCATAGCCAAGAGACGTCTCCGGGTTGACTGTTTTGGACTGTTTCGTATAAGTTTGGCACCGACTTGATACACGAGCTGTTTTGAGACCGGGACGAACGCTGGCGGAATTATTTTTACGAGATGTTATTGTTTGAAAGGTGTTTACATGCTGCACGCTGCGTTCCACAGTCGCTCCTGTTTGGATGTGTTCACCAGCTTGTGCATGTTCTGTCTCTATAATCAGGCAGCTGTATCGCAGTAAGGGAAGAGACATAATTGTATGCTTTCTTTTCCATTCAGCCCAATCCAGTGTGAAGTGTGAAAGTATCCACTGTTGTCTTGGTTACATCTTCCTTCTTGTCTTTTCTGCCTCTATAAATAACGCTGAGGGGTCTGAACTCAGAGGAAGCCCCCGTTGGTATGAGTCAACAGTTGGAACACACTGTAGAGCATCAAGTAGCAAAACTGAATGGCAGAATGTGAAAAATGACATTCGAAGCCAGGTAGATTGAACGTCACCATATAAACTATTGATCCAGATTAGGAGGCAAGTTGGGGACATGAGAGATTAATTTGAAGCGTCCAATCTGTCACTGAGCTTAGTTAATGAACGTAAACATATAATGCATTAGAGAACAAATACACAAACAACATGACACAATGGCATGTGATTCCCATATTTGTGGTAGCATGACCTTCTCTTAAGCCCATGCATGAGCAATCCGACACTGGAGCAGGGCCGATACGGATTCCAGTGTCTTGCTGTTGATCCTGGCTGGCAGGTAGGATTTAGCTCAGAATTTTAACTGCATTTTGTATTTAGTTGTTCTGCTTTTAGTGTAGGCGTTGATGGTTGAATGTGCCGTACACAAACTGCACCTGTTTTCTGTGGAACACGGGCTAGCGTACAAGTGGATTCAGCAGCTACATACCGGATGTTAGTCCAGACAAGGTGACAAGGTGACATGATGACACATAAGTGTGTCACAAGGGAGCTACATCTTCCAGGCTAATGGATATGGTTAATTCAATATGACAGTGTCTTTCTTTTTTCCCTCTACTTTACAGACTGGACATTTAAATTTTATGTAACATACATGTGTTATAGTATATTATATTTAGATTTTATTGATGCCTCCATCATATTTCTTTGCTTTTGTGCACATATGCTGTTCTGTGTTTTTTCTGTGTCATTTGCATGTATTGTGTAGGTATGCAATATTACAATGCCAGTAAGATTGTTTTTCCAGTATTGTATTACATATTGTATTTTAATAAAACAAATGGATGCAAAATTTGAACATCTGCACTAATTTCTGCTGTTTGGCAGCAATACATCAGAGCGTAAAACAAAAAACTAATTTGTAAGATTTCTGTCACAATTTGCTTGCGATCTGAACTCTTTTTAACAGCAAAACACAGTCATATGATCTAGAGTTTAAGTGATGAGACAAGTAATACATGAGTAGCTTGGTGGAAATTTATTTTGCAACAATTTGCATAGTCAAATAAATGATTAAGTCATTTTCTAAAAGGAAATGCTACATTTTTGTTTCCAGATTCTGAAGTCATAGTTTTTCCTCGGTCTTCTATTTAGGGGTTTTGGGATCATTTCTATCATTTCATGAACCAAAGAATGAATTGGTCAACGGAGAAAATAATTATAAAATAATAATTGGCAGATTTATTGATAATGGAAGTAATTCTTCTTCTTGCAGCCATAATATCATCATAAGGAGCCCTACAGGTGAGCCTATCTTATGGGCTTATAGATGGTGTAATTCAATATTACAATGTCAGGAACAATATTTTTCCAATATTCATACAAATTACATTTTGATAAGGAAACGTAGGCATAAGCACACATCACAAATGTAAAACAAATAATCTAATAACTCTTTTTTGAAAGTTTTTAAATAGAATCTGTTTGCAATGAGAAATAAATCAACATGTTCATAGTCACATAATTGTTTAAATATTTTTTTTAAAGCAAAAGTACTGAAAAATTCATTGTTTCCAGATTATAAAGTCATAGTCTAGAAAAAGCACACTGTTTGAATATATTAACTTGGGGTTTATTAAACCATGATAGGTAATCTCACCACTTTCTGACATTTTATAGACCAAATAATGAATCATTTAGCCAAGAAAATATCTGACAGATTCATCAGTAATGAAAATAATTAGTTGCATCCTTAATGTCATCATAATACTCCACATACTTGATATATGACCTTGAATTATTGAGATATTAGATTATCTCCCAGCCCAAAAGCAGATATATTACATAAACCCGGATAAACTGAATCTGAATACTTGCAAATAGCTGTAACCCAGCAGGTGATATTTCATCTGATGCACACTGTTTTACAGCATTTTCACTCTACACAAACACACACACACACACACAAAGAAATGAAGGCTAATGTCTTCTTGTAACATAAAGTGCAACGCACATCCTGCATCTATTTCAACAGTCAGATATCAACATGTTTCACAGCAGGTGAACCAACATGAGACGAGTAAAAGTGTGTCTGTGGGTGAACTCTTCTATGATATTTGTTGTTTCATGTATCTCTTGGCTCTCAAGCATGCAGTAAATCATCCTGCATGTTGTTTTCTTACATCTCGCATGTTGTTGCTGTTTTGCATGTTAAAACATGCAAAGCAGCGGCGAACACGCCTCAACCACAGCGGTCGCTGCATCCGGCAGATAGGCTGCTCCCATCATTCCCTCTGAGGGTTGTAGCTGCCTGTCTGGGATGGGTGGGTGATGTCACTGATGCTTTCCGGTGCGCTGCTCCTGTAATGGAGTCAATTTAGCTCCACGCTGAGCCATTTCTGTCCAGCCTCACCCCATGAAGGACACATTAGTCCCCCCTACCCTCCTCCATCCCCCCACCATCACTCGTTCCTTTCTCTCATCTCATTCTTTCACTTCCTGCTGCTTCCTCTGATCTTTCTCTCTACGCCTCTCCTACTTTATATCGAACATCCCAGCATTTACATTTTGTTGTCTGTGCTACACTTCATCAGTTTTTCCCATATCCCACCTCACCACCACCACATCAACTCCTGTCCTGCAGTAAATATGATAATGATATGGCCCTGCATGGGAATATAAGTATAATTACATTATAGTCAAATGAAAACCGCAGCCTTGATTAAATGCTAATCAGTGACACTGTGCGTAGTGAAACTGCTCGGAGAAATGCATACACCACGCTCACACATAGACACAACCTCATACACATTCCCCAGTAGCCTCAGAGTGTATTTTGGAATAAAGTAAACATCACTTTCACTGGGTTGTTCAGTTTCTTGGAAGCAGTTGTGTGGGAGTGCGTTGTGTTAAAACACCACACTATCTGAGGCGAGCATTCCCGCTGCCGCCTTTGAAGCTGCTTCAACTTTAACCCCAGACGAGTTTCACATTCTCTGAACATTTTTTTTTTCAGAAAAACTCCCTTTTTTGACCAGAAGCATAAACACAAGTTGCTTTCCATCACTATCAAAGCCCGTCATGGTCATTCCCTCTCCATCACCTTCCCTTATCTCCACACTGTAAAACATCATACAGAAATTTAGTAGAACCAACTGATTTTTTCTCATTACGTTGATGCAAATATTTTATTTTAATACTTTCAAGTTAAATCAATTTAAACTTTGTAGTTTTTATTTTCAGACCACTCCAGAACTTATAAATATGCATTGTTTTGACTTGACACCTTTTGAGTTGCGTTCATGTCCTGCTATGAGTTCACTCAACTCATTAAATCAAGTTTTGAAAGAAACTGGATGCAGCATGCAATTGGTTGAGAGTTGTTTTGTAGCTTGAAGAAAACATACTTGATGGACATTTGCTTTTTAATACATGTTAAGATAAATCATGGTTGTTTCTTTTCATAATAATGAAACCTTGATGAACGTTAGAATCAAATCCTTTCTCTAACCCCGTACACAGTGTTGATTCAACTTAATATCTTGAGCTTGTTGAACTTGAATGTTTTCTCAAGTTCACTTAACTCAACTCAATTGGTTTGACATTTTTAAAACTCACAAGATGACTTTGAACCAATTATTCAACCCGTGCTCAGTTAACTCAGATTTTTAAGGCAGCAGGTGAACTTAGATTTTTAAGTTAAACTTGCTTAAAATGATTTATAGCGCCACTGTAAAGAAAATCATACAGAAATTTTGTGGAATCAACTAATCTTTTCTCATTATGGTAATGTAAATATATGAGTTTAATTCATTTAAGTTAAACATAAACTTTCTAGTATTCATTTCAGAACAGTTCCAACTTGATGTTTTTTGACTTGAAATGATGAGTTGAATGAATGTACTGTACAGAGTTCAGTCAACTCAATTAAGTAAGTTCCTACAGAAATATGATCAGCATATTAGCAGACTTCCCAGCATGCACTCCTGAGCTGACTCTTCAAACTGAGAAAATGTAAAGGGAAATCAAATTTGTTTGTAATGTTCATCAGTGTTCATCTTAATATCTTAAGCTTGTAACATGTTTTCTCAAGTATGAATATCAAGTTTATTTGACTCGAAAAGTTTGTTTTCGATCATTACATGAAGCCAGAGTTCCAATGAGCTTATTAATACACACTCACACCCTTCTCACCTCTAACTCCATCCTCTCCATCTCTGCCTCTTGCATGGCTACACAAAGAAGGGATTAAGTTATCAAGATGATAAAGTGATATCCATACACTTCTCTAGCTGTGCTAAATTTGACTTGTTGCAGTGGAAACTGAACTTTAAATAGCCCACTCTATGTTTATGCCAGATTAGTACCAGCGCGCGCACATCTCACTTGCTAATTTGCCTAAGTTGTCTTACGCAGTGGCGTCAGATTAAGGTGGTGTGATGACTTGCTGCACGGGCCTGTGGGCTCATCATCCAGAGTTCACTCTGGGATAGAGGACGCACACACAAAAAGAGGGTCACAGTTTTGAAAAAAACAATAAATTTTAGTGGTTGGTTACAATTGCATGAAATATTAACTGGCTGCATGTTCAAATCTAACATACTATTTGGGATGATAGAGGTTACATGCGGTGTCCTCCACAGGGGAGAAGTAAAATGCAGGGCAGTTTTCTTGGCTGGATAGAGGAGCAGAGGATGGTGGGTGGGCACGTGGGTGGAAGCAAATAGAGGCCAGAGAAAGGGATTGGCGTCAAGGGAAGAAGAAAAAGAAGAGAAAAACAGATAAAGTAGCAGGTTGGGAAGAGATGAAGAAATGAATGAGAGAAATTAAAATGGTGTCCTGGTGTTTTATGACATCAATAAAGTTGTGGATTCTGTGCAGATACAGTGGATCACTGCCCCACATTCCAGATTAGGCTACATATTCCCCCGATGTGTAGACAGCTCAAGTGTCCCAGTCCTAAAGTGAACCTGACACCTTGACTTTGCTCTGTGGCTCTGTTTGTACTACTCTACATTATGCCCCGTTACACTTTCAGCCCTGTCAGCTAAATGCAAATACAGAATGTCTCATATATTAGAAACAGAGATATGAGGTACAACCTAAGCTTTGAACTTCAAAATAAGAGCAGCCACAAGACCGATCAGGTGAAAAAGAGTTCAAACAAAAGGAGACACAAACACTGTAAAAATAAACTATTTGTTTTAACTTTAAAAAGTTAGTGTCCAGGCTGCCTTAAAATTTTAAGTTGACTGGATTTGAAAAGACAAGTTGAGGCAATTTTGTTATGATTGTTATGATGAACTCAAATAAACTTGATGTTAATATAGAAAAAACATGTTCAATAAACCTAAGATATGAAGTTAACAGCTCTTCAGTCACGAACATTACAAAAAAATTTCCTTTGACAAAAAGTACTGGTACCCAGTATCAGTACTTTGACGAAAGCACTGGTAGATTGTATCGTAGAAAGAAAATAGTTCCTACATGAGACTGCTCACTACAAGGTCTGTGGATTATCTTGAGTAACTGGGTCATGATTTCTCATATTTGAGAAAAGGCAATTTAATGAGTTCATTTAACTCATCATTTCAAGTCAAAAAGTCATAAGAAGTCACATGTCTAAGTTCTTAAATGTTCTGAATATTGGATAAATTGGATAAATAAAACATGTATATTTATGTTTGGTTAATGAGAAAATAGTTGATTCCGCTAAATTCCTGTGATTTTTTTTACAGTGTAAGATTGAAAGCTACTGTACATCCTCACATGCACAGGCTTTCTATTGTGCTACTGTACAGATCAAGGGTGGAACATGTGCTCTGCAAAGAGCGGTACACTTCAAGGCTCAGTCTGAACATGGCCATTAAACATTTACCTCAATCTGCAGTGGCCGAGAGAGAGAGAGACAGAGAGGCCGGCTAACATCGCCAAATACAACATTATTTCATTTGACAGCAATATTGATGAAACTCTTGGATCGAAGCAAGCATCAAATAAATAGAGTTAGGAAATTATTTAGGGACTATTGATTGTACCTCAGTAGTGTGTTTTTCCTCCCATGTTCAGTCTTCTATGTGGCCTAGCAACAAACATTTTGTGAGCTGGCTCCAGTTGCAAGCAAGAGAGCAGAGGAAAGGAGAAGAGCCCTGAAGCTATCAGTGGATGGGAGCCACGTTGCCGTTATGGTCACAGAGTCACAACCTGAACCAAAGCTCCATCCTTGTGAAGCTGCGTCTACAGCACTTCCTCATAATGTGCTTTTATCCCTCCAACTGCTGCAGTCTGTTACTCTGATAAACTGTAGCTCACCTCTCTCTCTCTGCCTATGGTATTTCCCCGCGCTCACTCTATTTTTCATTTTCTTTAGCCAAAACTCCCTGTTTCTGTCTGCGAGCACTTTGTTGCAATTCAAGTAAATGTTCCTGCTATCAATATTTTATATCAAAGTACATCTCCCTTACTATGTCCTCTTTCATGGGTGCTACCAGATACAAATGAGTGCTTTGTCAGAGAACAGAGCAGATATCTGGGGCTGATAAGATTGGAGATTTCATTATCAAGCAATTCAAGTTCACAGAAAAAGAAAAAAAAGAAAAGAAAACACGGTCTCAGCAAAACATTCGCTCAACTGGAGTTCATGTTTAATCTAAAGGACAAAGAACTAAAGGGAAATTTGTTTGACATTTACTACTGTGTTGAGATGGTGTTTAATGTATTCTTGTGAATGGATGGAGCTCCGCGCCTGCTGCAGAGCACTTGAACTGCAACGTGCTTTGCATGATGCTGTCCATGCAATGTTCTACATGGCTGGCTACAGTGTGCTGCATTTGCACTCCCACACAGTCATGCACACATACAGTACACGCATGCACTATACATGCATGTATGCAGGGTGCACTAATGTAATCTGCAGGCTGAGTACACTGCATCTTTCAGTGGGGACCAATGGGAGGACTCCTGTGCACTGTGTGTTTCCGCAGGCATGCAAACTGCCCACCTGAAAACAGGCAGGAACATGGTCACACGTGCATGTAAACCCACACATAATCACATCACTGAACATATGGGCCAAAAGATTTTGGACAATTCTGTGAAAAAGCGTTATAAATAAGGTATGGTTACAGTGCAGTAACTGATTAAAGAAAGATTGTTGATTGTTGTGTCTCATTTTGAAGTTGTCAAATTACAGATACTTTGGACTGGTGGCCAGAGGATAGCTGATTGTTGAGTTTCATTCCCAGGTTGTCAAATACTGACATTTTGGGAATGAGACCTGTGATTGGTTAAAGTCTCCCATCACAGGCTAGATTTTCTAAAGCCTAAAAACAGATGCAAGAGATGAAGCAGAAGTCCAGTTTTCTCTCAGGCCATTTGAATTACATTATGCTTAAAGGTTATTACAGAACATTTGCCTAAAGATGCCAAAAATAAACTGTTAAAGTTAAGTTAAAGAAAGATGGTGGCTAGATTGAAAAAACATTGTCTGTCATAGGATGCAAACTTTGCACTCCTGAATTATAGTTAATGCAGCTAATATGTTAGCAAATAATAAAGTTGTAGTCATGTTTCAGTTGGCCAAACAAATCAAACAAACAAGTCCAATATTCATTCTCCTTTCAGCTCTGTTTTGGTCTCCACCAACTCCTAAGGGAAAACCCTGACTATTTAACTGCTAAACACTCCACTGTCCTGACCAGCCAGTCGCTAATTTTATCTCTCTGCTGTTTAGTACTTGGTGAGTAGCATAAATTGATTTTTTTTGTTGAAACCGGTGCCTTCTGCGGTGCAACAATGCAGATGAGAGCTGTGAGAGTGAACTAAAACATCAAAGTTACTAATCATGAAACTAGAACAATGAGTTGAAAAATGCTAAAATGTGCTGTAGAGTTGAGGGAATCTACAGAGTTGTGTAATAATAGTCACTACAAGCAACTCCTTTCAAATTGCACATAGTCACCTGACCTATGGTTGATACAGAAATATCAATTCTATTCTATAGAGCAGCAACATCCACTTGTATAACATCCAGCACCACGCACCACCACATCCTGATTTTTGTTCAGTCTGGAGAGACGGAGAAGCCAATAGCTCCAGATTAGTGAACCCCAGCAATCCA
>JAJHUR010090997.1:0-13112 GCA_027495735.1 Lutjanus campechanus
TTTAGCACCTAGAGACCTGTTGGTAAAGACCAAAACAGAGCTAAAAGAGAGTGGCTGTCGTTCTTAGATTTGCCCTTAGGTGTCCCAAACAGGACCTCAAATGAGTAAGTTTCTCTGTAACTGCTAGATGTGTGAAGAAGCAACTCTTTGCTAACAAGTTTGCCATATCAGCTTAAAAGATGATAAAACAAAAATCACAATGAAAACAAAAATTTAAAAATTGATAAAATGGTCATTTTCATACAAGATGGAAACTGGTAATAGATGAGATGGATTAGCTATGTATTTGATGGAGGCTGGTGAAAGATCCCAATCTGAGGAAGCTCTGTATAAAACTCCTTCCATTCATCCATCTATCCATCCATCATGAATGATAACAAATTAAAACTGGTGCCAAGTTTCTGTCAAAGCAGCCAATAGAATTAACACAATGTTGTGCTGGACTAAGTATCCAGTAAGTAATGAGTGACAACAGGTCTTAAAGTTTATCTTGAACGCAAATGATACGTATTTGTGAGGATTTTAATGAGGACTTAATGTCCCCAGAACTTTAGTAAGGATGCATTGTTAGGTGAGTTGGCGAGTGTGTCACAGCTTTCAGCTTACAACATGATAAGGGAGCAGAAATCCTCCTGCTGTGTGACATCTTGATGAGTTGAACACAAAGAGTGTTTTCTTTGCACAGCGCAGCACAGAGGCGAGCACACAACACTGTGTGGGCACAATATGCCAACTACTTGCTACCAGTAATTATGTAAGGGGAGGTGATTTATGATTCAAGACAGAGCCAGGTGGGATGTAGCATGGAGCTAAAAATCCTTCAAAGTGAGAAATTCAGTAACTGTATTGAAGTTAATGTGGCAACGAATATAGATTTAAAAGACCAGAAAACAAGGGTCATGTCATACATTTATTTAAAATCACTTAAGAAGTATCAAAATCAGTTACTATCAAATTGCAGCACAACAAAAAATGTAGCAGTTCACATAAATATACATTACAACGCATGGAAAACAGTGCAAATGTACAATGCAACCAATGCTGGATTTAAGACATTCACACAAATTCAAGTTGTATGGATGGTAGTGTATATTAACATCAAAAAGCAATTCTTAATATGTTTTTTTAAAACATGCACTAGCCTGACAACTTATATCAAGACCTGTGTCTTTCTTGTAAACATTTCCTCGAACATAAATTAAACAAGAGCAGCTACTCAGATATGAGATAATGTTTTGTATCTGAACTTAAGCCGGAATAATTATTTATTTATGAGGACGGATATTTTCCACTCGAGTCAGAAATCAATATATATAGTATGCGGTGAAATTCATAAGATTACAGATTTGTAGAATGAAGATGAGAACTTTGCAAATGAGCTTGTGTAGCACTATTTTTTTTAAATGCCTGTACAATCAATTCAAAGAAAAAAGTCCTTGCCATCCCTCATATTAAATGAATAAGTTTCCGATACTCCCAAAAAGATTATTGAACATTTTATCTCCATACCTCATCATGTCAGTTTTCCTAACCCATTTATCCACCATTTACATGTTGTTAAAACCAGATAAAACCATACTGTGCTCAAGTTTAAACACCTCAGCTCATACTCAGACTTGAAGTGTAGATATTGACGATTTATCAATAAAAACAGGCAGCTCTGGGACTCTGCTTATCCCTGCTGATGTGAAGAAAATAGAAAGGAATGTGGTTATGTCAGAAAAACAGTAAACGGGAAGTTATCAAATATTTTCTCTTGTCTCAAAGCTATATTTCTGAATTAGCATACCTGCATCTTGTTACGCATGAATTTTGTCATGGGACAGGACTGGAGGATGTTGCACATATGTAGGTGTGCCTGAAACTATCACCTGGGGGTTGTGATTATTGTTCGCCCTCGTATCATGTTACAGAAATAGTTTGTGCTCAAGCAGAAGAAGGGTGAAAAATGCAGAGCCACAATCCTTCACATTGTTCAAGCCCCTCCTCCTCCTCCTGCTGCTGATCCTCGACCATCTCTGTTGCCCTGACCCTGATCACAACCTACAAGGATGATGTTACAGGAAGCCTGACGCTCCCGGGGAGATAGAGCTACTCCATGGTGACAGCCCCCTCCTCACCTCCTCTTTGACTGGCTGCCTGAAGGAGGAGAGAGAGAGAAAAGAGGAAGGGAGGGATGTGGGGTAGATGAGGAAATAAAGGGGAGAGTAAGAGAACAGTCAGGGTTTAATTTATCAAAAAAATAAAAAATAAAGATGTCTTCCTGATACGTTTTCAATTACTTCTATTCCTCTTCTACTGTTAAATATCTTAAATCTATGAACATGCAAAAATTGCTTGCAGTAGACTTCAAAATTCTACTGCTTCACCAAAAATACCATTTTCAGTGAATATGTGTTCTGGAGGCTTCAAATTTCCACAGCACACTTATGGATGTTAAATATTAGACCTGGACAGGCCTCCAAACTCCAGTAGTTGTGATGCCACAAAATTATGCTCGAACCTGCACACATTAAACTGAGATTCAAAGTGAACACAGAGAAACTTTCCCCCTTCAGCAGATGAATGTTAACTCTGCCTTCTAGTGTCAAACTTTGCACATACATCATTCTGCATAGTGACAGTTAGGGCCCTATCTTACACCCGGCACGAACCAGAGCACAGCACAGTGCAACTATCATTGCTAGTTTTTGACTGACGCAGTTGTCATAGGTAGCAAGGGTATTGCACCAATTTGTGCATGGGTGTGTTGGTCTTTTAATGAGGTGTGGTCAGGTGCATTATTTGCGCATTTCAAATTTGGGGCAGTAGAAAACAATTATTAACCATTAACCAACAAAAATCTGGTCTAAAGTCAATGGCACAGTATTTTCCCGCTATTTAAAGGGGATTTTATTCAGACAGTAAAATGTGCCTACATACAAAAACGTGAGTATTCTCTGCTTCCAGAGATGCAAAGCCCACAGTGAAAAACGCAGGAACTCCAGTTAATCAGCGGGTCACAAAAATTAATATTCTGATTAAAACCAGATGGGTTGCAGGTGAGTAAAAAAGGGGGAAACAGGGCCCTGAAACACTGAAATTAAGTTACAATAAGTAAAATACAGTGGGAGTATACAGTTATAGAGGCTATCATTACAAGTGGCATAATACAACTGTAAAAACATACTTTTTTTTAGTGTTGTGGTGGAAAGGTTTACCCCCAAAACTACCATATGTTCCTCTTATATGTCAAAACATCTGAACATGTCTTAATTTTAGCTAAGACATGTTGTTACCATATATTCGTTTAACTTTACGCAATAAACGTATAAAGTTAATAATAATCTTTTTAGAACTTTCAAGTACGCACTTCTGAAAAGGATTTTTGGTTCCGTTATATTCTTTCCTTCCTATTTGTGACTTCCTCATCCCATTTTTCATTCAGTCCCACAGTGACAGTCCTAAAAGCGTCTGCTGCACTTCCTTCACTTTCTCTTGCTGCATGGCAACATAACAGGGATCTTTCATCGACATAGACTCCACTAGGATAATGCAGTTTTTTCCATCTTCCCAACATGGCGAGGCAGCGGCAGCTCCCTTCTTCTTTGGCTGAGTGGGTGGTCAGCTACAAAAACAGCTCCCCTGTCTCTCCTCAGCCAAAGCAGCGTCTCTGTCAGTCACAACGGATGTGTTTACCAAAAGTGGGCCTAAGGGGGATCCTGTCTCAGCGTGTAAGATTGGTGTTCCTTCCTCACAGCCAGACTCAACTGATCAGTAAATATGAGGCATAATAATACCAGTCAGTCAGCAGAAGCTGCATTCCCGGGAAAATAAATTCAAAAGATAGTAGCTTAAGAAAAAACAAAACAACAAAAAAACAGTCAATGCTAAAGACGCTCACAGCAAAAGTGTACTTATTTTATTTGCCATGTGCGCCTGGTTATTGGCCTTTAAGCGGAACTGCGTTTAACTGACTTCCTTTTGAGTTGATAGACGTCTGACACTTGCCAGACCTCAAAAGTACAACACACACACAGACGGATGTGGTGGCTCAGACTAACCATTAGGCCCTCTTACAGACTTTATGGTAAGGGCACTGGGTGTAAGAGCCGGAGGTAATCTCTCTTCAAATGCAATTAAGATGCATGAGAGCATGGACAGATATTATCACCAAACTAAGAGCAGCAGAGCAGCTGATCAGGCCCTCTTCCCTGCAGTGACTCAAGTTCTATCTGTAAGATGTGAAGTTGACAGCAAATCAATTTTTAGCTGTGGTAGGGACTGGGTGAGGGACTATGGCAGTGTTGGTCAAAAATAAATAATTATAATTGAAAGGTAATTTTTGATAAATTTGTGTTACAGTGAAGAGTGGTGGTATGGTAGGGGAAACACTGAACATCTCGTGAGTCCTTTCTGGTACATTTCAAGTCTGGCATTCAGGTCAACCAAAACAAACTGCAACAAGGGGGTAATCACCCCAGGGTTTGGTTCAACTGGACTAAACATGGCTGGTGTGAACCTGCCCCAAAAGAACTAATGTCATACTTTTATTTGTTCTAAAAGCCATACACTTTGTATTTCAGCCAAAAAAACCCACACTGTAACTTGCCATGTTTGCTATACAACTTCATGCTTTGGTTTCCTCAGATTAAACAAGGTTTAAAGATGTCTGACATAGTCCAGTGTCCTAAACACTAATATCAGACACCTACTTGCCAGACACAAAACTGTCTACTCGTCCATCTCAAGGGAACCCAACCAGTCTTCTGCTCAAAAAAAAAAAAAAAAAAAAGGTTTAAAATGCAATGTTTAAATGGGGCAGAGACGTCAAAAATCTCCAAGATAGTCCAGCAAAGAGACTCACGCTCCCTCTGGGAGAAACAGATTTCCCAGAAAGCAAAAGGAATTATCAGCCAATCTGACCATGTTCTATTGAGTGAATTCACTGTAATGCCCTCAGGGCGGTGTTATAATGTGGCCTTTAGATGAACAAATCATTGCTTCATCCTTCATTCTTTCTGCTATCAAGACTACTAAACTCTGAATTTAGTCATTTTACATAACTGTTACATTCTTTTACACTTGGTTATTATATGAACTACAACAAAATACCTTATTTTATTAATTCTGTTTTCTATTACATACTGCTGCTTGCTGTTTCCTTGTATTGCCCCATGTACGTTGATCTGCTGCATCTGACATAGAGTTATTTTGTGTTTGCCTGTGAGTTATGGAGTTATTTGTATGGTAAGCTGCAAATGATTTGCCCTTCTTGGGATGAATAAAGTTGTCTGAATCTGAAAATCTCAGCTTTAAATGCTTTAAAACAACTCAGAGCCTGTCAAACTTAGGGCAGCTCTGAGTGAACAAGTAAATTGTGTGAATGAATACATGAGTCTGACGTATCTAAACTACGTTTTGTCTTTACTGGAAAAACACTGGCAACTGCATGAACACAGCTATGCAAAAGCTTTGAAACAAACTACTGGCAGATTTTGTGACAGAACACCAGTTTGTGTAACTCAAGATGTGAGCTCAAGAGAAACTGGAGCATGATTAGTCATCTTACCGTAAACTCCACTTTTGTTTTTTTTCCATGTTATTATAAGTCTGTTGTTGTTAAAACAAGTAGAGTGGACAGTTCTGGTAAGACCAGTTTGAAAGGAGAAAGACAATGACGATATTTGTTGGATATAAAACAGCTGAGTGACAGAGAGGGAAAGAAAAACAGAATAAGGACATGAAGCCTCGTGTGAATGCATAACTTCAATTTAACTCTTCATTATAATCATCATAATGCACCCAATTAGCCAAAGTTAGCAAATTTCTTTGTGGTTATTTTCTGTGGGTAGTTTGCCAATAAACTCTACAGATTTATTATATCATAATATTAGCATAGAAATATAAAATTTCAGAGAAGATTTTATCCACATTACCAACATCTGCTGATGATTGACAAGTTCAAAATACATGCTGGAAAATGAAACTGACTGACTGACATAAACAGTTCCAGAAAAGTTAGTCATCTCTGCTGCTGAGGTCATCTTCAATTACAAGCATAACAATTTTGAAAAATTATCTAATCGCAATTATTTTGACCGATATTACAATTGCGGTCTAATTTGCTTGCGATATCAGAGGGAATGATACTTTTTACATCATTATTCTTACTTTTGCTGAAAAATATATTACAATGATTATCGTGTGCGTTTTGCGGGGATCTGTACCAAACAAAGATGTAGTCCGTAGAATGTGATGTGTAGGCCCAGACATCTCATATTTAATTTAAAATGTTATTTTGACACACATTACACTTTTAACACATATTGTGCCTCCTGCAATTTGAGAATTCCAGTTGAGCATTTTGTGATTTTGATCAATTTCAATTTATTGCTCAGCTCTAATCAAGTGTTTCTAAGCCAACTTGATTTCCTGAAAAGCACTGGACCTTTCAAATCGTATGGTATCACAGATGAAGTAACCCGCCGGAGACAAAATTTGCCAACACTGGCTGGTGGGACATATTCTTACCTCCACTTTGTCGTCCCCCTCCTGCTGTGGAGCTGGCTGAGCCCGGCCGGCTGCTCTGCTGTGGCTCTGACTGGGAAAATTGGGGCGCCAGAGTGAGGCCTCGACTCCGCTGAGCGCTGTTCTGGCTGGCTGTCGTGTCAGGTGTCCGGGGAATCTTGGGCTGGCTTGCAAAGGCAGGGATGTCATCACTGATGACAAGGAAAAGAAGAGGAAGAATGAATACATTCTGAGTATCGCTTTGTAGGAGTAGTAAACAAAAAACACTACCATTACATCACTAATCCTAAGAAACACCATGATACAAAGCTGGGCATAGAACATCTACAGAATTTATATTAAGGCTACACTGACCAAGCCAACCATTGAGACAAGATGAAAAGTGTCATTTATTGATTATTTTGTATTTTCTTTTTCTCACAGCTACTCTAATTCGCTTACGATTAGAAGGACCATTCAGAGAAGTCATCCTTTTATCTGATGGGCAGCTCACGAACAGATCTCATTTCATAGAAGGTTTCACAGAAATCACGGCTGTCTTGAGTACAACACTAACCTTGCCTTGTCTCTTGCCCTTGACACTTGAAAGGATCTGTTTCACTTGTTTCAGTCGATAGTCTCCATGTCTGACAGCGTGCCAGACTATTTTATCAATACTTCCAGGATACGCTGTAGGGACAGCTATCAATAGCATCCAGACTCTTAGGGTGCTGAATTCATATGTATATGATGTCTTTGTGATTTCTAGTCACTGTTAACCAAAAACTTGCAGGTTTTGAAACTATAAAACACAATTACTACTGTAAGATATTTAAAATGAGAAGCAGCATGTCTTCAGTTTTAAGGAGAAGTGTACATATTTCTATAATCAAAAACATCATACAGGTTTCCAGTGTTAGTGTTTCTTCCTCACCTTCATTTAGTAAGGTGCACCTGAACGGTATTTGTATTTGATGATCATATTATTATTTAAATACAGCTTTCATCACCAAGCGTCAGTTTTTTTTCTTTCAAACGTTGGGTTTCAGGTAGGACCAGAGCTTAGGTTTGACCTGTGTGGGTGCTGCTTAAATCTTCATTTGAATATATTTATCTTCCCTGAATGTTTTTACTTGCTGTTCGGCCTGTACATGCTCAGCACAACTGCACCTGTTTAGATAAAAGTAACAATCATTAATTTCTTAGGACTATATCCAGCACATCTAAGGAGGAGTGAAAAGAGGATGTAATGCTTCATCCGTCATACTGTGAAATAATTCATAAAAGTTTTCCCTGGCAGCCCTGTTCATGTAAACTGTATCTGCACAGTGATGTAACAGATTAACACTTTATTGCTGCATCCTTTCACGCAAATTACACAATATTTTGCAACTAATTTACTTTGTCTTATAAATAATAAGCACCGGAAAAAGGCCTTATTGTGTCGCGGAAAACACAATGACAGCAATTTGTAATCATGTCTCTGTGTGTCTGAGATCACAATGAGATCACATGGCTCCTCTGCCTCCAGTCACACAGAAACTCCACCAATGTGCTTATCAGACAAGAGCCAAATGACCTACATCCTGCGGAGCAATCCTATACCATAATAGATGGATGGATTTCAGTCAACTCATTCTTGTTTCTACTTACAGCAGTCACATTGGCTCCAACATCCCTGATATCATCTGGTATAAGTGAATGTTAACAAACCGTTTGTCAATCTATGAACACAAGAAGAGGCCTCTGTCAGGTTCTATAAATTTGCAGAAAAGTGTATACGTGTTGCATAAATGGCCCCCAGCCACCAAAATCCTTCCCACAAAGTCAGTAAAAACTCGAGGAGGAACAGGATGTCAAGACCGCAGTCTTGAAAGACAGCGTCTGAGTTTCAACCTGGACTCCATTTTGTCATGTTTTTGTGTAATTCACAACATGATCCTTAGGGGTAACTACACAATGTGGAAGTATATCCACTAAAAGTGCTTGTTTATGCCACTGATAGACTTATATTGTTATTAAGTGTCTGGAAAGAATTGTTATGGAGATACACCTTTTAAAAAAAGTAAGATACATTTTGTTTAACCACAAACTGCTGTTTTATTGCTCTTGCCAAACTCATCCAAACATCCTTTACACAAACAGTAATTTTATCATCATCAAACACTCTTCAGCTTCACTAAAACTCACCAACACCATCTTGGGGTCATCTTTCCACTGTTCCAATAAACACCACCACTGGTTGTTTCATTGAAATAAACCCATAATTCATCAAGGCAGATGTGATAATATTCTGACTGCACATGATGTTTCTCCCTGCTGCTTGAGTCTGAATGAAGATGACAATGATAAAATTACCATTTCTGTAAATGGCATTTGGTTAGTATGTTGAGAACAATAAAACAGCTGCTTCTGGTTAAACAAAATCTATCTTATTCTTTAAACAAGGTCTATCTGTGTTGCAGTCCTTTCTGTCATGTTGTCAGACACTTGTATTAACAATCTGAGCCTTTCAGTGGCAAAAACAAGCACTTTTAATGATGGTGTGCAGGTGCCCATAAGGATTATGTTTTACAGCTTAGTTTTCGCTTCTGTCAGTGCTCTCCCTCACTACGGGGACAATTTCAAAAATTGTTGTCCCCATTAGTCACTTAGCCACAAAAACAAGAGAAAAAAGGGTCCAGGTTGAAAAATACCGCCGTTACCCTTTAACTTTGATGTCTGAATGGAAAAGTTTAAAACAGATCTTTGCTTTAAAAAAGACAAAGTGTGTTCATTAACCTAAAAACAAAGGCAAAATATTTATCTTCTCATTTGATATTTGCCAAATTGCTGCGTTGCTAAGATTCTATTCACCTATGAACCACTGTGGCCTGAAATCTCCTCTCACGATAAAAGTCTCGTCTCCAAACTGGTGCAAAATGAGGCCACTGAAGTTGGTTTTGGAGAGGTGTTTTACGTCCTAAGGAGAAGGGAGCAGGGATAACTGAGGCGGTTTCCTGGGACTCATTACTCTTGGCCGGATTCAGGAGTCAAGTTCCTCTGGGATTTAAAGGAGAGGAGAAGCAGGGGAGCTTTGATTGAATGGGTCTCTTTGTGGGCAGTGCTCGTTTAAACGCATGTCACAGTCTCACAGACCAGCTTGGCAGTGCTGAGTCACCGATCGGTGTAGATCAGCACTCTTGCCAAATCTCTCCACACGGGCACACAAATACACTGACACACATCTCAGGGTTTCACCTCAGCTGACTTACACCGTTTATTTTTATGTGCATCATTTCCTAACAGCCATACCCTGCTTTGACCTCTTTTGTGAGAGGTAGTTGCGAACAAACACCTGACTAAACAGACCTACAAGCTAAAAATTTGTCATTAAAATACCGAAGATTTATTGTGTTATTGCTGTGTTCAAAACCTTGAAACCTATAGAAGTTTATTATGTTGTATTTTTCATCTTCTATCTCTTCAGTTATTTTCAGGACCCACTGCTCACCCTGACTGAATTCAGTAGTTCTGCAAGAATGACAGCCAGCCTGTAGCAGACAGAGAGGGAAAATATGGCACTGCATTGGAATGGCTCAGATTGATTTCACGCCGGCCTCACCCTCTAACCATTTACAGACATGTCCACTCGCTTCTGTTGAGCAATGAACTGTAAATTTGCAATTACAACAGTCTCCTTTTCAGGAGGAGCTGTATATATGACCACTGTACCGTAACTTCTCAGCCACCTTCTTTCAGCAGCTGAACCCGCCTATGGTCAAGGTAGGCCCTCAGAGGTGACGATGATTTGCAATGCCTGCCCATATATGTATTTTATATTTCATGTTATGTATCATCAGGAGGTAGTCAGAGCAAAACTTACACTGCTTCAAAAGCATATCACAATATACAGAAACATGGAGTGACTATCAAGTTTATGATCTCATAGATGTTGGTGATGATGGTGAAAAGCTGTGGCAAAAGCAGACCACAGAGCAATCAAGCGAGCTGCTCTCACCAACTGACAAGGATCACCAGGATGTGGCTCTTTCAGTCATAATTCATGTGGCAGTATTTCTACAGAAAGACACATAAATTGGCAGAAATCTTCCTGCGCCCCTGCCCGGCCCTTCATCTGAACCTCAAGGCGTTTTTATGGGAGTTTAAGCACCCATGATAGTAGCTTAGACCGTGTTTGTCACTCCCGTCTTGTTCAAGTTTTGAATGTTGACTAAAAAGCACACCAGGAGTCGTCAGAGTTTTACAGTTTCTAACCACTGTGTTGTCACCAGTGTGCTAGGTAACCACTGGGTGATGGATTTCTCCTGTTGTCTGCCAAAGGTTGACTGTTGCAGGGACAGTCTAGCTGCTCTGGAAGACAGTCAATGATGATGTAGTCATCTAGGTTCTGTGTATAATACGGGCTATTGTACAACATGTATTTAGGACAAAGACACAATGTGTGTGTATATTTCTGCATTCAGGCACATTTCAACTGTCTTATTAGTTTCAGTGATACCGCCCTGCTTTTGTGTGTGGAGTCTCAAACCAATCTAAAGTCAATAAAATCAAATGCAGCTACTTGCTGAGCTCATCAAGAAACTGGATGTTTCAGCCTTTAAATTGCAGCAACATTCATGAAAACCCACCTCGTTTTATGTGTGTGTGTGTGTGCAGTTAACATTTGTGTGTAAGGTACCTGGCAGAGTGTCCATTGTGCTCCTCCTGGGAATGTCCTTTTCTGGCTTGTCCTTCGTATGGCCCGTCCAACTCTGACTCCTGAGACAACCGTCCACACTCTGAGTCTGAGTGTGTGTGTTTGTAGGTGATAGGGATGAAGTTAGTATTAGATGGGGCTGCAGCTATTGATTATTTTAGTGATCAAGTATTCTACAGATTATTCCATCAATTAATTAAATAATCAGATAAAAATACTTTTGCTTTATTAAAGAGCAATAGAAAAAATAAGACAAGTCTCTTAAAATGAACAATTAATTGGTTTCCTTTTTAGAAAATTCAACATTTTTATAATACTATACCATACCACTAATACTCTGTATTATAGTATACTGTAATAGATAATTATACACTGTACACTATAATAATACTGACACTGACAATACTACAGAAACTCTGTCTGTCTCACTCAATGTCCTGCCTACATCACTTCACAAGCTCATAATTCAAATGAAATACTGTGTCACAAAGAGACATAGGCATACATATGTACAGGCTGCATTAGTCTATGGATAGCATGTCAACGTCAACAACATATTGTACCTGGCAACACTGTGCTGTAAACAAACACAAGCTAACATTTTCCTGGATAAAAGGTAGGGCTGCAACTTACATTTATAGTCTATTAACCAGTCGATTAGTTTCTTGATTAACAATTGTTTGGTCTATAAAATGTCAGAAAACTGTGAAAAATATCAATCCTTATTTCCCAAAGCCTAAGATGACGATCAAATGTTGTGTTTTGCTCACAGCCCAAAGATATTCAGTTTGCTGTCATAAAGTAGTAAAGAAAGAAAAAAAAAAAATCACATTTAAGAAGCTGAAATCAGAGAATTTGACTTTTTTTTCTTAAAAAATGACTCAATTATCAAAATAGTTGATGACTAATTTATTAATCAACTTTTATCGATAATCTTAGCGGCTCTAATTAAAACCGCTATAATGGAATATTGACCGATTTCAGTGAGTCATTTTTAGGGTTTACAATCTACATGGAATAAAAAAGTTAAGTGAGTTTCCCAAGGATCTTTTCAGTCCTTGTGTTAGAGTTTCATCACACTTCATTTGGAATTATACCAAACTATCTGGCTTTCAAATTTAAGCTAAACTCAAAACTTAAATAAAATCACAAAACAGTGCTGTTGTACATTTATGGTCAGTGTAACACATGAGCATGACCTGATGCTGCGCTGACAGTTTCATGGAAAGCCAAAAAAAAGGTCAATAGTCATTTGGTGCCCACTTGGCTGAGTCTTTATCCCTTATGCTTTCTAAGGAAGTGGCAGAAGCTTCCTTGCCTAGTGGACAATTGGCATCGCATCAAATGAATCTAATGTAAACCAAATAAAGAGTAGCAGGTGGAAAGGAAATTAAATTGTCCCACAAGTATGCAGCTGATTTTCAGTGCGCACACAAAATGTATTAAGTATGAGTAATCTGACTGCAAACATGTGGCACAACCACAGTATTTTGACATGGTCAAAGATGTATTATGTTCCTTTTATGAAATACAACTGCTATCAAATGTATTTATGTTCTGGTAAATTACATTTTGAAGATAACATCCACCCACCGATGCTCTGACACAGGGAGTCAGCAGTGCTGGGGCGACTGCCGGAGCGTGTGGGAGGTCGGGAGTTGTGTCGGGAAGGAGGCAGGCTTCCTTGCTCGCTCTTTGGTCTGCTCAGGGGGTATTCCCTGTCCTTGCTACCCTCACCCCCCTGACTGCCGGATCGATATTCCCTACACATGACATAAACACAAACAATACAGCTCAGGTTTTGTGAGAACTTACATCAGGATGCTCATTTTGGTAGATAGTATCATTTTTGTATAGTACATCACAAAATCTTTATGTTAATGGTTTTAATGACTTCCATCAGTGCTACTTTTTCATGGTTATA
>JAJHUR010090997.1:13132-33857 GCA_027495735.1 Lutjanus campechanus
AGCTCATCAAGAAACTGGATGTTTCAGCCTTTAAATTGCAGCAACATTCATGAAAACCCACCTCGTTTTATGTGTGTGTGTGTGTGTGTGCAGTTAACATTTGTGTGTAAGGTACCTGGCAGAGTGTCCATTGTGCTCCTCCTGGGAATGTCCTTTTCTGGCTTGTCCTTCGTATGGCCCGTCCAACTCTGACTCCTGAGACAACCGTCCACACTCTGAGTCTGAGTGTGTGTGTTTGTAGGTGATAGGGATGAAGTTAGTATTAGATGGGGCTGCAGCTATTGATTATTTTAGTGATCAAGTATTCTACAGATTATTCCATCAATTAATTAAATAATCAGATAAAAATACTTTTGCTTTATTAAAGAGCAATAGAAAAAATAAGACAAGTCTCTTAAAATGAACAATTAATTGGTTTCCTTTTTAGAAAATTCAACATTTTTATAATACTATACCATACCACTAATACTCTGTATTATAGTATACTGTAATAGATAATTATACACTACACTATAATAATACTGACATAATCTTAGTGGCTCTAATTAAAACCGCTATAATGGAATATTGACCGATTTCAGTGAGTCATTTTTAGGGTTTACAATCTACATGGAATAAAAAAGTTAACTGAGTTTCCCAAGGATCTTTTCAGTCCTTGTGTTAGAGCTTCATCACACTTCATTTGGAATTATACCAAACTATCTGGCTTTCAAATTTAAACTAAACTCAAAACTTAAAATCACAAAACAGTGCTGTTGTACATGTATGGTCAGTGTAACACATCATGACCTGATGCTGCGCTGACAGTTTCATGGAAAGCCAAAAAAAAGGTCAATAGTCATTTGGTGCCCACTTGGCTGAGTCTTCATCCCTTATGCTTTCTAAGGAAGTGGCAGAAGCTTCCTTGCCTAGTGGACAATTGGCATCGCATCAAATGAATCTAACGTAAACCAAATAAAGAGTAGCAGGTGGAAAGGAAATTAAATTGTCCCACAAGTATGCAGCTGATTTTCAGTGCGCACACAAAATGTATTAAGTATGAGTAATCTGACTGCAAACATGTGGCACAACCACAGTATTTTGACATGGTCAAAGATGTATTATTTTCCTTTTATGAAATACAACTGCTATCAAATGTATTTATGTTCTGGTAAATTACATTTTGAAGATAACATCCACCCACCGATGCTCTGACACAGGGAGTCAGCAGTGCTGGGGCGACTGCCGGAGCGTGTGGGAGGTCGGGAGTTGTGTCGGGAAGGAGGCAGGCTTCCTTGCTCGCTCTTTGGTCTGCTCAGGGGGTATTCCCTGTCCTTGCTACCCTCACCCCCCTGACTGCCGGATCGATATTCCCTACACATGACATAAACACAAACAATACAGCTCAGGTTTTGTGAGAACTTACATCAGGATGCTCATTTTGGTAGATAGTATCATTTTTGTATAGTACATCACAAAATCTTTATGTTAATGGTTTTAATGACTTCCATCAGTGCTACTTTTTCATGGTTATATGGCACTCAGACTGAAAATCTATATGTGCTATCTAAATGAAGATGATTGTTACCATAAGTTATAATTAGTAAGTTATAAAAGCCAGTGTATCAGTTGCTGGCTGTGAGCTATCTCTGAGGTCAGGTCATGTGTCGGACACCAGCCCCTCATAGCTGTCATATCCATTACTCTAAAATAATACTCTTTCTTGTATCCCTGTGGTCTAAATTACAGTCTGTATTGACAATGATCTGCCTTTCAGTACTATGCGGTTCTAGTTCAAGTGTCCTTCTGCTGACTCATTCAGTCAGGCTTTGCCATGATTAATGGCAAAGTGTATCTGAGCCCATTCTTTCTTTGACCTACTACACTAGTTTGAATGGCTGTGGAAACTTGTGGTTGAACAAAGGGGGCACTATCATTGTCAAAATGACCTGTAGGTCAGACTAAGAGTTATCTGTGCTATTGTAAACTGTTCCGCCTTAAGGTAAAAGAGACTAGACATCAGGTGTCTGTATTCAAAAGTAATATTCCCTTGTACTTAACACCATTATTTGTAAATAACTGCCCATTGCACCTGTACAATGTACAACTAAAGCACCACTGAGCAAGAAACCAAACCTTATGCTGCACGTCCTTTCACTCTAACAGTAACAGACACCATGAATGAGTGTGGAATCTTAAATGTGAACTCTAGTGTGGACTGTCTGACATTGTCTGTGTATTTAACTTACGCTGCGTTGACATTACGATGAGAACTTGGTGTGACTGGCCGTTGTAGGGGCTCATCGACACTTGGTTGCAGAGGGGTTGACTTCCTCTTCAGCTTCGCCATGTTGGTCATAATCTAGAGAATTGCAAGTAATTACATACAATTTACATATCTGCGTTAATTTTTAAATTCACTGCCATCTCCAAACATGTCATGTGGAAACAAAGTGTGAATTGTGTCCATATACAGTGAATCTCTGGGACAATAATACCCATTTTCACTCCAAACTTTCTACATGTATCCATGTTGTCTGCTGTCAACTAGCACCTTGTTCAGGGCCCCATGTTCACAACCAAACTTGAGATCATTCTCAAACTTGTGAAATGTGGTTAGCATGTGATAGATAATTACAGTAACTATCCAACTCAGAGTAACTGGTTTGGCACAGGCATATTGAAGTGTAACAAGCCCTGATTACACCTTGTCTGAGTCAAAATCAAACAGAAGTACTATGAAGGTCAGTCACTAATTCAGTGTAAATGCATTGTGATGCATCTATCTTAAAAGGATAGTTCAGGTTATTTGATGTAGGGTTGTATGAAGCACTTATCCACAGTCAGTGTATTACCTACAGTAGATGCTGGCTGGCATGGCCCAGTTAGAAGAGCAACAGAGGGGCACCAGCATGGAAGCTAAGCAACGTACTGCTTTGAACAGGGTCGGCAACAAAATAAATAAAATATTCTTATCAGTTGAAGTCTACACTACATTTCAAATATTTCCATCACTTCCTCCAAACCAACCAAACTCCTTTGGTGAGATCAGTCATTTTACTTTGCAGAACACTGGAATTGCTGGTCTACCGCTACCTCGATCAATTAGTTTGTTTGTGTTACTGTGTGACTTTACTGTTTTAAAAGGTTAGTTCGGATTCACCAAAGTTAGACCATAACACGCACACACAATGAATAACTCGAAGCAGTGGTAGACCAGCAACTTCTGAGTTCTGCAAGTAAAATTAATGATTTTGCCCATAGATTGCTTTGGTTGGTCTGGAGACAGCAATATATGTTTTATATAACCATGTTTCCTGTCAAGAAAGGCTGTCTGATGGGAGAGTAAAACTGTGAAAATACTCTAAATATAGGATACACTTAAAGTGATGCTGATTTCTTTTTAGGTGGACCTTTTTTAAATGGCTAAAATGCATTTTGTTGCTGACTCCATCCACAGCCGTTCAAAGCTTAGCTTCTGTTCCAGTGTGCCTCTCTGCTTCTCCAAACTGGGGGCATGCCGACCAGCATCTACTGTTAGTATTATGACTGACTGACTGACTGACTGACTGACTGACTGTGGAGAAGTACCACATACAGCCCAACATCAAATAATCCAAACTAAAAAGCTTAAAGCTCTTCCAGAATAGGGCAGTTGGTGTCTGTGTTTGTAGATAATATTTTTTATACACTGATTATTGAACAGTCTCCTTTAAAGCTGGGTAGGCAACATTGTTTTGGCATCATTGAGAAATAATTTCATAATAACCTTTCAGCATATTGTAAAAGAAGTGGTCTGAGTCAGAGCTAGACTTCTGCAACTCCTCTTGGCTCTGTTTTCAGCATTTAGAAAATCCAGCCCGTGACGGCAGATTTAAACCAATCACAGGTCTTCTCAAACCAGGTGTTTTTATTGGCTGTTCTACGAGTGCCGCTGCGTGTGCACGTTCCTCCGGTGAGACCCTGAATCAATGGCTGAAACTCCTGCAGGAAAAGTCGCTATAAAACTGAATTATCAGAAAATGAATCTTTAAAAAAGTCCAGCTAATGAGCAACATTCTCAGTCCAGGAGTTTGTCAGTTCACTCAGTTACTTTTGACTTCACCTTTAGTTGTGTTCATTCACATGTATTGCAGAGCTTTACAGAGTGTCGAGAGAGCCGGGTGGAGCTAAGGCACAGAGCCGACAGACAGCTGCTCAGAGCTGGGGAGCTCTGCATGAGAGGGTCGGTGGCAGACCGGAGCTTTCTGGATGAAGAAACAGCAGAGTCGCTCTGATGCCGAGTCCTTTATTGGCAGGAGGGGAGCTCAGAATGTATGTTTCAAACTTTTGGGATTAAAAAGTGGATTTATCTTCACATTTGCTTGTAAACCTGTGTGCAGCGATGACCACAGACGAGCTGACCGCACTGTTTACAGTAAGATATATATATATTTTTTTACAGTAAGATAATTAGTCTTTCTGTCCATGTTGACTGCTGACTGGAGGAGAAATGTATTTGAAAGTCATGGAGTGAGAGTAAAGAGAGGAGGGATGTACAGGAAAGAATCAACTTCTTTGAGTGGAGAGTAGTCTGTACTGACACACAAATGCACACGGAGTCAAACCGTGTCACAGTGATTTGCATTTCCATAACTGCTTTTATCGCGCTGAGCTGCACCAAGCCACACCCGAGATAGACCAACTCTGGCACGGGAACAAAGCCAGCCCAACGCTGCGGTAACGTCTCACCAACTGCAGCCAAACTGTGATGAGCCTACTTTCTACCCCTTGAACAAGCGAGTGTAGTGATACTGAGCTTTTGTGTGCGTGCAGGAGAGCAGAGAGAAAGACATTTTTAAAAGGAAAAGGAAATTAAAAGAACATCTGTGCTTAATGGAATCGTGCTAATTTCTGCTGCCATTGTAATTTGACTCCTTTGATGAATTGCTTAATTATTAAGCTTGTTCATTGTTGTTTCTAATTTTGTACTATGTATGTATTATTATTTGTACTATTTTCATTGGTTTAACTAACATATTTTCATTTTTACTTATTTATTTGTATTATTTCTTTATTTTTTTCTTTTTTATGGTGAGGTTCTCAATAAGCCCTCCCAGGGTTTCTTACCTCTCCAGCACTAATATTTATTTTATTTTATTAATTTCACTTCTATGTGAAATACACTGTGTGTATTAGTTTATAAAGTGCAAATCAATAAATCAATAAATCAAATAAATCAAAAGTCTCTTTATATTCAGCTCTCAGTACTTCTGTAGCTTCACATTGAATCTTTATGTTTTGAAATGTAGTTTCTTTCCTCTGTCTGTGTGTCAGGTGTCTTTTATCACGCACAGCTGATGTCTGTCGGTCTGTGCTTGCTCATTATTGCCTCAGTAAACTGTTGCATGCGCGCATGAAGGGCATACTGCTCATCTGGTAAGAGGGGCACAGGACGGGGAAAGCGAAACCTAACTCAGATGAGACTCAACAAACAACTGTTTTTAGGCTTTCTACGCACTGCAGTTTTAATGTAAGGCCATGCTTATGTGCTTTTTTAATATGGCCACTTTTGCATGTCACAGATACGTGCTCTGTCTTCTGTAGCCTCTGTAGCCATATAGCCTTTAGTAGCACAATGCATTAAATCTTAAAATTAATAAGGCTTCAGCGTCTAATGTCTTGTTCCTCTTGTTGCGGGTGTCATTTCCTTTAGCTGCCGCAGCTTTAACTAGCTGGCAACCAACCACCAAACCTCAGCAATTCCGGATGTGCTGCTGGCTCGGCCAGAGACTGACAAAACTTATTAAGACAGTAGAAGCCTTTTTGCAAGCAGTTTATGCCTGCTTATGAACAACATGTTTATTTAACTTGCGCAGTGAGGAATGTAGTGAGTGTGTTATGCTCTTACTCCCAGGTACTCAGTGGTGAGCAGACTCTCCCCAGACAGTTCCCTAGGCTGTGGTTGGAGTACTTCCTCTGTATCAAGGTCTGCCTCCATTAAATCCTCCTGTTACAAGACAATGATAACAAATCGGTTACAAATTCCATCATTTGTGTTGGACATAAAGCATGTTTAAGAAACATCTAAAAGTTTATGGTTACAAAAAAGTGCCTGAGTATACAGTATCAGTAATTTGTCATGAGGCCTCTGCCTTGTTTCTGCAACTTTTACAAGATGTCACCCACCACTAATCTAGGTATCAAGGTTCATTCAGTGTCATTTTAAAACACAAAGTTATGCAATGAAACATAAAATGTAGCCTCTTCATGCTACACACACATACATACAATACATACATACAAGTATTCAAATAAAAAACACATAAATAAATACCACATATACACCTAAATACCGATACATGAACACACCCAGAAGGTACGTACAGTAGGCACAATGATAGTGTGGAGTTCATTTATTTATGGTGGCAGAAGAGTTACAGATTAACAAGACCTTTGCGAGGAAATTTTGCCTTCTTAAGTTTCCTTAAGAAATACAGCCATTTCTGAACCTCCTTTAACAGAATGAAATTGTGAGATGTCCATGATGTTTTGCTGATGATGAGTTGTCTGTGCACCACTCTGCCTGACTGTTGATTTCCTCCCGATATGAAGTCTCATCATTCTTTGAAATTTGGCTGATCATGGTGGAGTCATCTGCAAACTTCACAACAGTTTCCTCTGTGTTGGGCGCTGCAGTCACCGCACTTGATAAGAGTTGTGGAGAGTGCCACAGGGCGGTAGTTATTTAGATGATGGTGGCTGTCTTGAAGCAGGTGGGAACACTCACCTGTGACAGTGATATCTTAAACGATGTCAGTAGTGACATCAACTTGCTGGTTGGGACATGTTCAGAGTACATGGCCGGGGATGTTATCAGGCCCAGCAGCTTTACTCATATTCACTCTCAGCAGGATTTTTCGCACATCAGCTGTACCACTAGACTCCAGAACAGCATATTTCCTCAGACTGTGAGACTCCTAAATTCATCTTCAGCACTGCACCATTAAAAATAATGTTATTTTTAAAACTTAGTATGTAATCACAGATTTACTGAATATTTTTTTAGACATCATTTTTGTTTGCGTGAGTAGAATAATAAAGGAGACTACGACTTGCGTCTCATTGTAAAATGATAAGTAAATGAACCGTCTAACCTTGTATACTGAGAGTGGCTGGCCCTCTGGAGGCAGAGTAGACTTTACAGCTGTTTCTTTGTTAAGGAGATCAAAGCGAGCGCAACAGTGTTAAGCTCATCTGACGACGAGATCTCACACAACACACAACACCATTATATAAAACCCTCTGAGGTGTGTTGATTGCTGAGACTACGGCTGCATTTCCACTGCATGGTCAGGCTCAGCTCAACTAGACTTGCTCTTTTAGGTTTTCCGATGTGCATAGTGTCTGGTACCTGGTACCTTTTGTGGTACCTCCTCAGTCGAGGTTTCAACTTAGCTGTTACCAAAAGTTGACATAAAAACATTGCAGATCACTCACTGGTAGCATAGTGTAGCCAGTGTGAGGCTAAGCTATGCTGATGCCTATTTTACTCTATATTTAAAATGAACACGTTCGCAATAACATTGATGTGAGTCTATGAACTAGGTTAAACAGTAATACAATGTTTGGCACCATGTTGCATGGTACAACAAGAGACCAGTGTAGTCGACACCAGTCTACATACTGTGTATCAGTTCACCCTTATAGCCATGGTAAATGGATAGCAGCTATAAAAAGACACCACATCTGAGATCAGAGGCAATAGAATAAGGGCACTCACACTCAAGAAATTCTTACACAACCACAAGGGGAATAGGGGGACACACATACTGTACACATACATATAAACACACATGCACATCTTGGAGACTTGAGCCACTTTAAATACCACCATATACCTTATCTTGATAACCCACTTTCCAACAGAATTCAATCTGCCAGGCCCATCAACCCACCTATACACACACGCACATACACAAACACACAGGTGGGAGACACCCAATATCTGTGTCATGCTGAGATTGCCATCTACAGGTTTGGGAAAGGTGTCAAATATGAGGTGTTCTTTTCTAGTCGTGCTTCCTCTCACCCTCATTTTTCATTCCTCAGGTTTGTTGATTTGATCTGTTTTTGTTCATATATTCCTATAGATAGGGCACAAAATTAACTTTTTTTTTTTTTTATCCATGAGCCAAATGGCTAGTGAATCTTCAAATTTTACCAGCCACTCGATACATTAACATTGTTTTTCTGGGTCACGGAGGAAGCAAATCTATCAGCCACTTGCATATTTTACCAACATTTGGCAGGTGACTGATGCTATTTTTTTATAACTGTGTTGAATTCATGTGTACAGTTTAAGGGGAAGACTTACATCATTGTCGTCCTCTTCCTCTTCATCATCTGACTCTGGCCCCTCCTCCTCAGCTGCAGGGAGCACAGTACAAGAGTTAAACAAGTCAGTACATTTTCCAAAAGACATGCATCACTCACAGCTTCACTGTGGAATATAATTCTGACGCCACATTTAGTTTAAATTCTAGAATATAAAAATGCAGGATTTTGACTTAAAAAACTCTTCAAATATCTCAAAAACAGATAATTGTTATTATTTAATACTTGAGAAAACATTTCCAAAAGCCATAAAGCTTAGCATAATTTCACTTTAAATTGTTAAACAGTATTTTATTCTTATAAATATATAAACTGACAGCACATCCTGTATGAAAACACAATTAGAAAGTACAAAACATCTACTGTAAAATACTGTAAAATTGGACCTCACTAACCTGAATTCAGCTGTTTAATGATGAACTCAAACTGTCTGTTGAGGTCTGGGTTCTCCTCCTTGCTGTAGCAGCGGAGAATCTCCTCCACACTCTGCACATATGAGAGGAAAAGCATGTAACACCACTGTGCGCACATAACTTTACAGCAGAAATTTAGCTTCAGAATCAAAACTAGGGACTCAGTGTTCAAAGGCTTGGCATGGCTATTGTAATTGTGTTAATGATCACTGATGCCTGAGGTACCTGCTTAAATATGATATTTGTCGGACTGGATCAAACCAGTCTCATAAATTTCAATATAAGAAGAACAGTTCAATGGGTTCTGGGTTCAATGATTAGCGTGTCATATGACAGTGAACACCTGTCGTTTCCCCTCCAAACACCGGCTGTGTGGTGACATAAAGAGACAAATGCAAAGCATAAACACAAACTGCGTCTGTTTCCTCCAAGCAGGTGAAGACATTTCTGCTATCTCACCATCTCTTTGGCTTCCTGTCTCACAGAGGGAATACACAGGATACTGTACAGGGCTCCATTCACATATGGCCGAATCTGAGGAAAGCAAAGGGACACACACACAAACACACACAGCCTCTATCATCATCATCTCAGAGCAAATGGAAACAGCTCATATGGACTTGCAACAGTAAGAAAACATGGATACAAGAAAGAAAGAATTCTTATGCCGTGGATCCAAATACAGTATATTTTTTCATAGATGTACAGTATATCAGAGTAGGTAATAAGCCAAAAAATCTTAGCAGTTGTGAGCTTACAACAGCCTCTTCAAACTGACAACCTTGCTGACATCCTTTCATAAATTTAAATGAAGCTAGTGTATTTACGCTTTACGTTTTTTTCTGAGAGGCATAACTCATTTCTATCAAGACGTCCAAACATTCTGGAAGGAATCATAAACACTATAGCAAGCCTGTATATGTCCACTTGGGTTAGAGTGGTATTGACATTTGTCTTCAACAGATCAACAAAGCTGCAACATTAATTGAAATACTGTAATATGAAAATCGCAATATGGTGCAATATCCAAAATCACAGAAGCCGCAATTTTTTGATAAAGGAAATGTGTGAGTAAGTTATGCTGCATCCATGTTTTTCTACCTCTATGAATGTGTTCTGTGTGGACAATACATGCATTGTGCATGTAACATCTGTGTGCAAGTGTTGACGGATGTGTGTATGTCACCTCATGGTTTTCATGTCCAAGGAGGTCAGTTAGAACCTTTAGGACATGCTTGGCGTTCTCTGCACACTTCCTTTTTCCTGTACAAAGAAAGCAATCCAACGCACACACACAGAGAGACATGCAAACATACACACATGCTTCAGTTCAAAACCTACAAAGTGACTTTTCTTTATATCTATTTTAAGATAGAATGACCTCTCACTCAGATTAACAATTAATGATTCCCTCTAGCCTAACATGTTTTGTGTATTTATTTTTCTCCACATTTAAGATAGTAAACCCACTAATAAATCAAATTCAGCACAGTATTTTACTCTGACTCTAACTGAGATAAAACTGAAGGAAGAACTGAGAAAGAGGGAGAGTATCTCTTTTCATGGTGTGTGACAAGTGACATGAACAAAGATGCACTCCAGATATGATATAAAAGGAAATAAGTGTCTGGTAATAACTATATCATTTATACCAGAGGAGAAAAACACACATGCCGCTGTTTACTGTCAAGACAGGGTTAAGTAAATTACCTACATATGCAATCTTTTATCCTATCATTCCTGCAACTATAGCACCAGATTTACAAGCTGGATTCATTTGAATGTCCCCAGGGTGCACTCAGAGCTTACTAAAACTGCTTTTCCATTTTTTTGCACCCTTGGCATGGAATGAGTTGCAAAATACTTCTTTAGAAACACCCAAATCTTCGAATTCCATTAAAGGTCTTTTACAAACTGCCCTGAAGGAGACATGCTGCTGCTTTCCATGGTTCTTGAACTGTGTTGAAATGTCATATAGATATCGCTGGTATGGGTTGTATGTTTAACAATTACCCTTGTGTTGTTCTTTATGTACTGTACATTTTGTAACTTGTGGAAATGTCTCTTATGTGAAACTGCAGGATAAATAAAAAGGGGAGAACACTGGACAGCACTGAAGCTTTATAAGCTTTGTCTTGGATGCAAACCTAAACATGAATGGCCTTAACTCGCCCATAATAAAGTCATCCAGCAGTAAGTTAGACAGAGACTCTATGCAGCTTGAGAAGTGGAGATCTATATTTTTCTTGGTTCCACCTCAATAAATACTTGATATATATATATATATATATTGCAGTGCCAGCTTGATATAAAGAGCGGGACTACCATTGTGAGTTTTTGGCTTAAATGTAGGTGTGTCCCCTTCTGTACACTAGGCTTTCAAGTATTTTCATCGGGGTAGAAGACATTAGGGGAATAAAGCAAGAGGAAGAATTGTGTGACTTCATTCAATCTTTTTCAAAATGTTTATTGACTTCTAATCTGAACCTCACTGTGTGCTTTTTTTTCCAAAATCACAAACTGTTAAATATGAGTGAGAGGATTAATGGTAAACTAAGATTAAAACTTCTTCACAATTCCAGCTTCCATCAGAGAGTTACAATTCATAACTCAAAGTATAAGCAGTGATTTTAACAAGCAGGTTCAATTCAAATGAAACAAGAGCACAGGTAAGTGGCGGTGTCAGCAGCGTATCTCACTGTTATCTACCCCAATAACTGCAACTAAATGTCTCCAGTCTATTCATGTCGCAAAGGCAGAGGAGCATGTCTCTGTCTCTGCAGTACTGTTGTACATGAATGCTTCACACTGTAAATTTTAGCTTAAAACAAATTATGGTTTACGGGTAATTTTTAAAACACATAACTTCACTCAGCTCTTGGGAGTCACTACTGTAAGTCTGTATTGTCTAAATTTGACATATTTTGAAAATATGATAAACCTAACCCTAACATTGTATAATATTCTGGACATTATCAATTCAAATAAATAAACGAAGTGTCTTTTGAGGAAAATGTCCAGTCAAATCTCAAAAGGGTTAGGTTATTCTACAATTATTCAACTGTGTCTCTGCTCTGTATCTACCTGTGCCTCGCCTTTACCTTTTGTTCGCAGACACAGGTTCATGAGCAGAGCTGCAGAGTACTCCAGAGTGTAGTCACTCAGGCAGTCTGAATCCTGAAGCTCATCCACCAGCCAGCCAATCAAATCATCTGCTATCATGGCGGTCTGCTGGCTCCTCCTACCAAGACAAGATGATTAATTACAGTTTAAAATAAAATAACTTAAAATATATGTGTTCCTAAACAGGACTAGCCTGGGTACCAGACGAGTCTGCCTAACTCATGTTTTCATTTGCTCTGGAAGAATCAGTCTGGCAGTGCCAGGTAATAACAAGACAGGAATTTGAGTTGATATCCATGGTAGAAAGCAACTCTAAAAAGCCATTAAATTCCTGATGTCTCATCACATTTAAAGAGAAACTGACTTAAGCTATTTTACATTATGCAAATTTCCGGTCGATAACTGTTCCTTGTCTATATTAATGTAGGTTATTTTGATTATCTGCCACCCATATGTTAAAATGAGAATATGAGGTCATTTTGAATTCACAGTTGTTTTGTTACATTACAAAATGCTGTCATATTGACATATGAGAAAATGAGAACACCTATTTTCTGATTGGTTGCTCTAAGTAGTTTCCAAATATGTATAGTCAATATGAAAAAAAAAATCTAGCATGAGTAAGCTTTGATTGGTGACCCTCTTAAAAAAAACTGGAAAAGCAAATGTTTATAAGAACAGTGGTGATTTCAAAATGTACCTGAGGCTGAGTTTCTGCAGGGCGACTAGCACATTCTCTCTAGTCAGGGAGTCTTTTTCCTCCATCCTGAGTGTCTCTGTCAGAAGTTTCAGAAGAATGGGGATTTGGGAGAGGTAAACCCGACCTGTGAGTGTTAACACAACAAGGAATTAACATCGACAGGCAAAAAATAAGCCTGTTGTAAAGGACTTATTGACATTTTAGTGCCTCACCGAGCAATGTAATTTTTGATTAAGATAGATGTGAAAAGCAATAATGTGCCAATTAATTTTTATGTACAACAGTGAACACTTGTGAGGACAAAACACCAATACACCAGATTATTATCTTCTTTAAAAAAGCAAAGCAGACTGAACTCAACAATGTTAGGTAAACCTGATCCACATAATATTTCTACCATATCAACTCATTCCTGTTACCTGAGTATTTAAGTTCCTCAAACATGTTCAAAATTCAACAAGTTGTGTCCCTCTTCCTGTTCGGGCTGCCAAAGATTCATTCTGATGAGACCCTCCAGTGACAATTAAACTTTTCCTTGTTCAGAACGAATGCTAACTAATTACTGTCACAGATAATAATCTTACCACAACCATTTACTACATAACAGAAAGTAATACATGTCAGCACAAATGATATCTGTCTTTACAAAATCTTCTTCATAGTTACTGGCATGCTGCTGCAGAAGATCATTAGTTTCAAACCTGAATGGGAAGTTTTGATGAAAGGTCTTCCATGAAGCTATATCTCCAAATGCATCCAGTCATCATGCAAAGAAATAACCAAATGTAATGCCAGAGCACTTACCTTCTGCGAGGGAAGCAAATGCATTGATGAGACGAGCCATGTACTGGCGGACAATCTCGTTCTTCTCTCTCGTTAAATGAAGCACGGTTTTCTATGAAAACATAAAATGTAGGGCAGTTTTAAATATCTATCTTCAGGTACAATCAGTAACATTTTACTTGTAATTTGCCATAATTTATGAGCTTTTTTCTTTTTAAAAAAGGCGCAGTCAGCCCAGGTTTTTTTTGTTTTTTGTTTTTTTTAAGCACTCCAATATCCGAGACTTCCTGAAACTACCCACAGTGAGTTATGCATTTGGTTTAGTATTTTACAATGTGGACAGAGCATCATTTAACAGGTGGAGAGGTTTGGAAAATTACACTGAATTGGTATTTTCTGAACATTCAGCAGTGCCCTTATTGTGCCTTTGCTACCACTTGTCTCTACATACAGAACTAAAAACACATAGATGGGTGACACTTTATAATAACCATCATTAATAAATGCTAAATTGATAATTAATTAAATTTTAGTTAATAGTTATTATCATCACACACTTAGATATGTAACTTACAGTGCATAAGACAAAGGCATCTTTTAAGCAGTTCTGTGAGAGGAGCTCGTTATGTGTTATCTGCTAGGACAGGAGCTTGGTCCACGTTATCAGCAAGGCCGGGTCACTCCCTTTGTCATGAGTGTGAGAAAAGGTGAAGAGCTAAGCCTTTGTGTAAAAGTGAGTACATGCATAGGGTACATGTGATAGGTTTATGTGTGTGCATTACCTTACATAAGAAATGTATTTATTTAAACCCAAATTATCCAAGTGGTTTGGTTGCCTAAACCTACCCAAGCAGTTTTTTGTGCGTGCATTTTGAAAGTCTACCTTGGCGTTGCATATTTATAATTATAAACATAACCATGGAGCCCTGCATGTGCAGAACTGACACTAGAAGGGTACCTGCAGTGTAAGAGTTTGATGAGTTGGGTTTGAGTATGTCTTGTCCTTAAACTTTAAATGTGTAATTATTGTAAAGTTCCAAGTTGCAACTGATGTAAACTTTACAATTCTTAATAACTGTTTATTATGGTTTATTAATCATATATAACCATTATATGATTTAACAGTAAAATAAGTATTAAGTTCAATTAGTTTAATTAACTGTCAACTTCCCTTTATTAATGATGGTTATTATAAGGTGTTACCTTTAGATGAAGCATGCTATGTTTAGATTTCACTTCTAGTTCAAATAGTGTGGCATCATCTCATCTGACCCAGTTTGTACCTCATGTGGAAACTTCCATATATAAGTTTCAGAAACTTTGACAGAGGTAGCTTTACTTAAACGTCACATGTTGCCTTACTGTAAGATATGCTTTAGTTGTTTTAGTTATTGCATTACTCACTCATTACTCATTACTCACTATATTACTCATCCCCTCATTTTCACATGCTCCACTTTTCCTTGTGGTTTTTCCCACAGCAGTATTTTGCATCAGCAGTTGGTTTCAGTTGGACAATCTGTTGCTTATAAGCTTGCAGCAACAACTGTAGAACTACTGGCACAGCTCTATGGTAGTTTCTCCCTAACATACATAGTTACATCACATTTTTGGAAGATCTGTGCCCAGGCAAATATGGACAGACATTGAACTGTTGTTTTGCTCTTTTTACTTTTCGTCTTGTGGACTTTATGAGTACATTCGGTGTTTTCTAGATTAATTACTGTTCTGTACTTGTTGATGTTGATTTAATGTTGTTCTTTAGTGGTGAAACTTTGTTTTCTTCCTGACATAAAGCATACTGTAACTAGTAACTGCAACTACTGTAGTTGGTCTATACTTTTGTAAACTCAGTGTGTTTGTTAATATAATAGTTAACTCATTTTAGAGACCTTTAGAGACTATTTTCTATGGCATCTCATAGTTTTCTGATTTCTAATCTCTATCATTTGATTTGTTGTCCAATACTGTTTTCACAGTTTCACATTTGCTTCCAGTCAGCTCTTCTTCTTCAGCCTTTATTGGAAGTGTGTTTAACTGCATAGCTAGTCTAGCTTGCTGCATCATTGTGCACCACAAGCTTAGTGAAGGCCAAGGAGGCAGCATGATGTTGAATTGTCAGTACAATTTTAGCATTTAAGTCAGGTAAATGCGTGAAAGGCAGAAAGTCTTACAGTTGGCACGGGGACAAAGATGAGTAAGCTTTATGGAACTGCCCCTAATCAAACAGAGGCATTATTATTATGGGGCATAATATCAGCACTGCTAGAACCAGCACCAGGTCACAATCTGACAAGCTCACTTCCACAACCTTACTTCCACAAATGCACAGTCCGTTGCTTATAGCAGGGTCATTTAGGCTTTTGCCAAACACAGAAATTTATGTTTGTGATTTGACTCCAAGAAAATGACACTCTTCCTCTATTATTGTGGCTCTCTACAATGAATGGTGTCATTTAGAGGTGGCTTGGAGCACCGTCGCAAGTACAAAGACAAAGAGCTCAGGTGTGAGGGGAGGATCATTTGCTCTTCTGTAAAGGGATTTTCTTTAACATGGAGCCCTACGGCTAAAGACTAGGTGAAGGGAATATGAAAAGAAAATAATAGAAGAAAAGAAAAAGAACACAAACAATAAAGCAAGACGACATGTGGCAGTTAGGCTTCTGAAAGCCTTTTGATTGGCTTAAATTTGGAATATAATCTGTGTTTCCTAGAAAGGTCCTTTGTTAAATAAATTGCTCAAGAAACTGCAACTCAATCTAAGGCTGGGAACATGTCATAAGAAGTCTCCAGTCACATTTAAAAAATTGTTAAGAATAATTACATAATAATAAGTACAAAGTTACATAGATAATATTATGGGTGTCTAACTATGGTGTAACATAGTTCATTCGTTAACATGGTGTAAATTACGTCTTTTGCGGTTAATTTTTAATGTTGCGGCTCACAGACACTTGGATTACACCACACAAGCAGGATGGAGACATTTTGTGTTTGTTTTGTGTTCTTTTTTTTAACGTTTTATCCGTGGTCACCATTCACTGCCACTCACTGGATGAGGCTGCTACCCTGTTTTCTGCTGAAACTCCAGGATTGTTTTGTGAAGACCTTGAAGACCTTCACCCATCATCACATCGGCATAGTGGTGAGTACATACTGAGTGGCTTAATTCTGGCAAAATGGAATATCACTTTAAGTCAGTGGCAGGTGAGAAACAAACCCGTGTGCACCCAGCAAAGGTGGCAGTTCAGCAGCTCAGGCCTGCCTGAAATTAGAGCCTGGGGATTAATTAGGCAGTGAGGCCAATAGACAAGAAGTTATTTGTTTCTTTGACTCTGGTGGTTGCATGAAATATATGTGGGGGGAAAAGAAAAAAAATCACAGTTATTTCTGTCTGCATCAGTAGCCATGTTGGGAGAAGTTCACCAAAGCAATGGCTTTATGGTACTAAAACATGACATGGTATGATTACATGAAAAGCTGCACTCTGCTGGTCCCACCTGTTTAGTGCTGTAGCGCTCCAACAGATCGTTACTGATATAGGCCTGAAGCACTGTGTCCCTCTGTTCACCGGGGAGTGAGCGAGTGAGTCTCTAAAAAAAAACACGTGAGAAACAGACCCAAGAAGACTCAAAAGAACAGACACGCAAAGTGATATGAATGATACTCTCCTTTCATTCATGCTCACAAAGTGCTGTAAGCTAACTCACAGTGAAGCCTCCAGTTTTTATTCTTCTCCTATAGATATATATTACGCTATGGATGCACTGAACTGCTATGACTTTGTATGAACAGCATATAACAGCAAATCAATTCTCACCCAGCGCAGCGCCTGAAGCAGCAGGGACCTGAGTCTGTCGGGACCTTCAACCAAGTCTTTCTTTAGCTTGTCGTAGTCCAGTGAGGGCAGCATTGGCACCTCCTTGGATCTCCTGATGATAAATAAAAAAAGACATGGCAGCTATGTTTTATCATGGCACTTCATGTCAAGCTGTTAAGACTAGCAGAAAACAAATCAAATTTAAGACTTACTGTGGCGCAATAGATGCTCGTAGCATCGAGGAGGCCTGTAAGAGGGAGCAGAATTGAGAAAAGAAGACAAAGAGGAGCAGAGTGTACTTCAGGACCACATAACACATGCGACTGGTCATCTTTTATCATCCTTACAACCTGGTTAGATGTTGTCTAAATAAGTCATTAGTAGTTTCTTGGACATGCACACATCATGCTTGTGGTACATGCTGAACCCCCAGACATACAGTTTCATACTGTTTGGGAACATTCCCCATGCAGTCAGTGACAAGTAGGCTAAAACAATTCAGCAATTAAGAAGTACCAGAGTGAGCAGGTTAGTGTGAAACAGCCACCCCTTTATTTGTTCAACCTCAGTGTACTTGTACTAAAGACTTAGATATTGTTGTTTTGGACAAAAGGAAATGGAGGCTTCTGAACAGAGTAATTATTATGTCATTGTGGTGGTGGTGTAGGTGTGTGAGGGGACAGTGAAAGAACTAATTATACGTGTTTTCTACTATTAAAAGGATATTTTAAACCCCTGAAATCCAACCTGAAGCCTGGGTGGTTAGGGCTATAGTGGGAACAGGGGAGTGATCCATGTTGTCTGAGGTATCAGGTGATCTGGCCACATTTTTGCTTTGGTGTGCAGTAGGTAATACGGAAGTGGAGGAGAACATTGATACTTGGATTCCTTCCCAAATTCCTTTCTTTCTAAACATCTCATTTCCCCCGAAGAATGCTGAAGGGCAAGGGGACATGTTTCCCTGAGACATTTGACACTGGGGAACCTGGACTCTGGGAGTCCTGATTCATAGTGACGTCCAATACTGCAACAATGCAACAGTTGGAGGAGGAAAATTAACATCAAGTCATTTCTACAAACCCCAGTTCCAAAAAAGCTGGGACGCTGTGTAAAGCGTAAATAAAAACAGAATGCAATGCTTTGCAAATCTTTTTCGACTTGTGTTCAATTGAATGCAGTACAAAGACAATATATTCTATTTCATTCAACGTGATTAACTTTACTTATTTTTTATTTTTTGCAAATATACACTCATTCTGAATTTGATGCCTGATTATGAAGTTGTGGAATGCTCAAAAAACACCTGTTTGGACCATTACTCAGGTAAACAGGTGATAGTATCAGGATTGGGTATGAAAGGGGCATCCTTGAAAGGCTCAGTCGTTTACTTTCAAGGAAGGCGAGGTTTGCCACTTTGTGAAAAACTACGAGGGCAAATAGTCCAACAGTTTCAGAACAATGTTTCTCTGCTAGCAATTTTGGGGTTTCATACACATATAAGTTTTGGAACAACATATGCTGTCATCCAGATGAGATCTTTTTCAGAGACATCTCTGCTTATTTCAGCACGACAATACTAAATACAACCACAGAGATTGTATAACAAGGAAAAATGGGAAAGAATTTCGCATTCAAAACTTCAACAACCTGTCCAGTGATCCCAACTTCTTTGGAATGTGCTCCAAGCATCAATTTCAGATTGAATGTATATTTATAAAAACATCCAAGTTAATTAGTTTGAACATTAAATATCTTGTCTTTGTACTGTATGCAATTGAATATAGGTCTAAAAATATTTGTAAATCATTGCATTATGTATTTATGACATTTTACACAGTGTCACAACTTTTTGGGGGGGAATTTGTGTTTCTAGATTTTTAATAAAACTTTTGATTTTAAGGGCACAGATATCTCAGATTTCAGGTACACACAAAGCAAAAGCTTGACCTGAATTCTCTGACAATGCTCAGTTTACATAAGAGATGCCTTTACTCTATTCACGTCTTTAGTGTGTCTTCTCACCATTTACTGATTTATGACCGTGGGGACAAAATCTGAAGGCCATCTATTGTTGATGTTATTGTCTAAGCAGACGGCCCTGCTCCCTGGTCTCATCCAGGTTTTTTCCCTGCAGCAAGCTAAATCACAGTGGAGTAGCAAAAAGAAATCTGTGAGAGCCATCTCAAAGAGTCTGATAATTATGGTCAATTATGGACTTATGTTACAAGATGTGGAACAGTTGCTTGTTTATGTAAGGGGATATATGATCTCAGGTGTCAGTTACAGCTGAGACAAATATTTTATCCAGATTATCAGGAACATTTATTATTGTCCATCATCCTTTGGCCATCAGAGTGGGAAATGAACAAAATGGACATTTCGGATTACGTGAAGCAGGGTTGTATAAGGTATGTATTAATAGTCTTTGTTTTATTTTTAAACTGGGGGGATGTTGGTTGACATCCCCCCAGTTTAGAGAAGCAGCAGGAGTCCGCAGCAAAATCTATTTTGACCACTTAAAAAAGCCCTACCTAAAAAAAGGTGTACACTATATTTAGAATATTTTCATTGTTTTACCTTGCTGTCAGACATGCTTTTCTGGTGGGGAAACAACCTTTCTGTCAGAAAATATCACTCTTCAAACCCACCAGACTCCATTGTCTAAACCAGTGATTTTACCTTGCAGAACTTGCTTAAAACACATTTCGCTTCGCCAAACTGGAGGCGTGCCGACCACCATCTACTGTAGGTAATACACGGACTCTCGATAAGTACCTCATACAACCCTGCTTCAAATAATTTTAACTATCACTTTAACCACCAGCCAAATGCTGGCAGATTTAGGCTGTGGCTGCTTTCATTTTTACTTCATACAACAGTTAAAGGCTTGACCTGACATACTATGGAAGTGATATAAATCTGCATTATTATTTAATATGTTACATCATATGTTTAACTTGAGTTCCTGCTATTAATGGTGTTAAGAAGGGTCACGATTATATAAAGTGCTCTGGTTGACTCTTTTCAAACCACTGTAATTTAACCTAACCTGTTTGACAACCTGAGCGTGGGAGGTTTGCTTTTATATCTAAGCGCCTTGTGTTGGCCATTCTTGTCCTGTCACCATGTCCAAATTCTTTCAAAAACTGTACTGTTAAAGAAATGGTAAGGGGAGAAAACTGACCCGACAGCATTTACCTTAAACAAAGAAGACAGACAGGGGTTTTGAGAGGAGGAACAATGCCTGCGGTCTTTAAGAACAAATGATTTTAATGAAGAGGTATACCCTAAAAGAGACGCTCTTGTTTGGCTTAACAAGTGGTCTGACAAAAGAGGTCACTCTTACAACAAACGAGGCCAAACATCCCTTTAAACTAGGACAATCTAGTAGGAACCAGAGGAAAATGGCAAGGAATATTGTGAGTACAAAGGCAGGCCAAGAAATGTATATCTGTAGTAGAGGAGGGGGAGGCAGAGGGAAAGACAAGAAGAGGAGGAGGAGGAGGAGGAGGAGGAGGAGGAGGAGGAGGA
>JAJHUR010091000.1:0-14305 GCA_027495735.1 Lutjanus campechanus
GGCTGGCAGTTTCACAACCTCTGGACGGGGTAATGATGGCACAGCACCAGCCAGTTGATCCCCAGTCTGACTTTTGGACTCCCGCACCATCGCGTCAGAAAACTGTTCTGTAGCCAGAAAGGAGTCAGACAAGTCAGGACCATACTTCTCTGACTGGGCCCTTGTAACAACACAAGCAGGAAAAACATCAGAAAAGGCTGTTTTGTGATATTCAGGGCTCAGATCAGGTCTGTCTGTCACCTCAGGGACTGGCGTAACCTTCCCCCCTGCTAGATCATTACCCAAGATGAAATCAACACCTTTAATGGGCAGGGCAGGACGAACAGCAACTTTACAGAATCCACTGACCAAGGAGGATTGAATATGAACATTATGCAAAGGGACAGGGATGAAACTCATTCCAACACCTTGAACAACTGCACTCGAGTGACATGATGATTTGGATGACAAGGGTAAGATGCCCTCTCGAATAATGGACTGAGAACCTCCCGTGTCTCTTAAGATCTGTACTGGCTGCTGATCTTTTGGATCCCCTGTTAGTGAAACCAAACCCTCGATAATGAAAGGCTTGAAGCAGGGATCAATGTCATCTTCATTTTGCGGTGTCTCAAGACCTGGTAGCACTGCACTTTTGATCAGACCCATACCTTTTGGCTGCGGCAAGTTAGGCTGGGATTGCTGTCTACGCTTCAGAGAATAACAGTCAGCAACAACATGACCCCTCTTGTGACAATAGAAGCACTCACGATCCCCACGAGGAGGTGATGGGGGCCCCCTGGCCTTTTCAGAAGAATGGCCAGAATCAGGTCTCACAGAGCGAGATACTGAAACCCTGTCTGGACGAGAGGAAGACACAAAGACATTTTTATGAGTTAAAACAAACTCATCAGCCAAGATAGCTGCTTTAGACAGCGACGTCACTTTTTGTTCATTTAAGAACATTACCATTTTCTCTGGTAAGGCACTCTTAAAATCTTCTAGGAGCACCAGCTGACGAAGGGATTCAAAACTATCCTTGACCTCATTAGCAGCACACCATTTGTCAAAGAGAACCCCTTTTTCACGTGCAAACTCCACAAAGGTTTGTCCACTGGACTTTTTATGGTTTCTGAATTTTTGCCTGTATGCCTCTGGCACAAGCTCATAGGCACGCAAAATGGACTCCTTCAGAACATCATATTTCAAACTTTCCTCTAAGGAAAGAGATGACACAACTTCCTGTGCTTTACCAACAAGTTTACATTGAAGTAGAATGGGCCACATGTCTTGAGGCCAGTCTAATGCAGTAGCAATTCTTTCAAATGCCCTGAAGTAGGAGTCAACCTCCGATTCCCGAAATGTTGGCACTAAGGAAATATTTTTACTGACATCAAAAGCTGGTTTGTGAATGACAGTTTGAGAAGGTATAAATTTTTCAGGTGTGTGTGATATGGTTTGTCCTGAAGAGATCCTCAAAGCCTCTACTTCAAGTTCTCGCAACTTTATCTCTTTGTTAGCTTCTATCTCTAGCCTGCGTACCTGTAATTTGAGATCATAATCTGCCTTACGCTGTTTTTCCTGTGCCTCTAGCTGAAGGCGGGCCAGACGAACCTTCAGCCTAGCATCCACACTGGATCCAGGGGATCCAGGGGGAGAGAACGGCTCAAAACGGGGCAAGGTTGCAGGAGGGCCACCTTCAGCCCTGTCTCTTGGAGGGGTAGCCAGTGCAACCTGTTCCTCCTGGCCACCCTCCTCTCCCTGTACAACAGAGGAAGGGCCTAGTACAGCAGAAGGAACATCATTAGAGGAAACTTCAGCCCCACGCTGGGCAGGGTTAACTAGAACCTTTAACTCTATAAGCTTTTCCATTACCTTATTTTTGATTTCTCTTTTAACCCCATACTTTTGCACAGAAATGTCAAAATGTGCTGCAATACACAACAAATCATCCTTGCGGCATGAATCAATTTTTTCAAAACTAGGATTGTCAATGAAATCCTGTAAATCAAAGCCCATGCCTACACCTGATGCCAATACTACAGTGACTCATCAATTCAGGTTGTTTTTAGCACAGGGAAAAAATCCCGGACGAGCCCCCAAATGTGTTACATACCCTTGTTAACCAAGACAGTAACACAACAACCCAGAATTGAATGGAGTCAGAGTAGAGGTGGCAAAATATACAGAAAGTTTATTTACATCATTTTTTCTTCGTTATATTTACAAACACAGGTTTTCAACAATGTGGGGGAGATGGGACAAGGTGGTTGTGCCAAACAAAAGAAATAAATAGAACAAAACTGGGCCTAAGTAATTTCTATCTCCTAAAAGAAAACACAAACAAAAGACCTAACTGTCTAGTCTAACAAAAGAGCTTCACCAAAACATACAGGGGTGGCACCAACCAATAAACCTAGTGTTTCTAGACAGAAAATAACTAAGTGTGTGAAATAAAATGTACAGGGTACCCCAAACTCACCTAATGTCCTCCAATCTCCCACCACAAACCTTTTTACAGCACAAAGGCCACACAAGGCCACAGACAGCAGCAGGCAGGCTCAGAGCAGCAGAGACAGAGATTTGTCTTCTCAGCCTTCTTATAGACTGCTCTCGCTCCTGATTGGACAGCTCCGAGTTCAAAAGGACCAATGAGGAGCCTGTCCATGTCCTCACAGGTGACTCCATATGAAGCCTCATCACCTGAAGACAAAAGAGGGGAGGGGGAGAGGAAAAACACACAGACAGGAGGGAAAACAGGCTCTTATCCTGCCTGGCATGTAACAGTAGCTTTAACAAAAATGTAATAAAATGTAATGTATGTATACTTTGATATGAAAAAATACTTAAAACTACTACTACTACTACTAAATACTTTAAAAAGTACTTTTTAAAACTTTCCTTTCACTTAGTGAGTCTGAATCTCTCTCAGCCCCACCCCCATCACCTCCTCTCCACTATTGATTGTCTTTCATCTGCTCAACATTGCATTTAAGCCACACTTAAGGCACCTAAACGGTTCAGAAAGCTCACTTCTGTGGGTTGTGGTTTTTAAGAGGAAAAAAGAAAAAGAAAAAAAACTCTGACGCTGCATTCTGCCATGGCCTCAGGAGTGGGATGAGAAATATCCCAATTAATCAGTATAGCGAAAAAGAAAAAAATAAAATAAAAATAAACCCTTGAGTCAGGTCCACTTCACGTCCCCTTTAATCAAATCCACCCCAACTTCCCTTTAATCACAGCACTTTTCTCTAATGCTAAATACTAAATAAAGCCTGGAGGGCACAAGGGGGCGAGAAAATCCCCGGGAGATGGTCTGTCATCAGTTGAGCTTGTTACTGGAGTGGAAAATTAACCTCTTCATAGACACCTGACGCAGAGATGGAGCGAGGTAGAGACGTAGGTTCCCCGAGCACAGACAGTACATCCTGTCATTTGTATGCATTGCAGCACCAGCTCTAGTTAAAAATCACGCATTTGTGCATTTTGTGTAAGCTCACTTTTTTTTTTCCCCTAATAAGCCTCTTCTGCTAAGATCCCGACCTTACTCGTCTCTCTTTTTCCCTCTCTCCGTCTCCAGTGCGGCGAATAAAAAAACTGCTAAATGAACCGTATTTGTTGATTAGCCGACATCTTGCTCTGTCTGTACACATTCTGTTTCTAACCCTTCGCTTCCTTCTAAGAATTTTGAAAGCGAGACAGGATCTCTGCAAAAATGACACGTGTTAAGTCTCAAGTCTTTGCCTCTCTGTGCGGCTTTACTCCATCTCAATGATGAAAGCTCTGGCAATTGGCCCTTCGTAGCAAGAATTTTCTCTCTCTCTCTCACACACACACACACACACACACACACACACACACCTACACACACACACACACACACTCACACACACACGGACACACACTTGCCACCAACGTCCTCATTAAGGCTTCCTGCCACTTCAGCACTTTGTATCCTGTCTGGTTTTAGCGGAGCCAATTTAAATGACTCGCTTGTAGATTTGAATCATTTATAGGTGAAGTTTGGCATTTGCGAACCATTCCAGGATTTTCCATGTATCTAAATGTGATAAAAATGCACCCAACATGTATCCTTTACTGGTTAATTTCCTGCTCATTCATGTCCTTTATAGCGCTCTAAGTGATATCTAAGACAACGTTAAATCTCAGCATCAATGTCACCAAGACACATGATTTTGATTCCCAGTTTTAATGAGTCAGGCCTTTCCATCTCTGCTTTACACTGTGGAAATTGTTGTGACCGGTGTGAATGGAGAGATATTCAAGTGACAAGTTCATAAATGGATAGAGATAAGCCATTGCCCTCATTAAATAATCAATACATCACAGGAGGGCTGACAGCAAAATCATTCTCATATCTGTGAGAAACAGTTTTGTACAAGCCAACAAATATGTTACAAGAGCACTCCAGTGATTCAGTTTAGATTTACTGAAAGAGGCACGAACATGCACACATTAATGTACCATTTCTCATAGACATCACAGTATTTTACAGTATATAATCACAGTATCTTACAGTTTCTCACATTCCCATGTTTACAACTTGTCTAGTCCATCACGACACAACATAGAGGCACCACACATAACACAATACAATACACATAATACAAAGCTTCCATACTTTATTATTTAAGTCCTTCTTTAAGTAAAAAATTGCACTGCCTCTGTGCCTCTTTCCTCAGGCTATGAGACTCTTGAATTTATCCTCCACATCATGAAAAATACTTTTCTTTTTGTTATTTATCATTCTAGTAAATCAAGGCTCATGAAAAAAAATAGGCTGCACACAAAAGAAAAAAAAATAATATTTAAAAATACTCATTTAACAGGTGGTTCAAACTAAGGTCCTGTCTCTCACTGAACAGATAACCAATCATATTTAAGGATAATGGGCTGGCACTTGTGGTAGCCAGTGAAATTTCAGGGGTGAAAAACAGCCCTGTTTATATGTTCATGTGAATGAATGGAATTTCTATAAGTAATTCGCTTCTTATTCAGTTTTCTGTCCTTGTCATTTTTTTCTTAATGCTTTTAAAAAAAACTGCTGATACTGAGCTTGGCATGCATATAAGCTTTTTTAAGACTAATACAAGTGTCCCAGATTACAAAGTGTCCCATCCCAGATGATCAAATACAGGCAGAATTTTTGTTTTGGCACAAAGAACAGTAATAGACAAATCTGACAAAGTATCAGAAGTAAACAAGCCACCATTGCTGCACTGGTGTCTCCCTACAGTATGAGCGTGCATGAATGTAAGCCAACATGAGAGAGAGGATGTGACATAGTGGAGTTCCTGAAAATCTTGAATAACTGATGAAAAATGTGAATTCATATGTATTTTTAATATATATTACACGGTACTCCATCACTTAAATGATAAATGTGGTGGAAGTGGTCCATTTTTTCTTCTCTCCATTATCTATTTCTGACCATTGTCACAACCAACGTCTACTTACTATGTAAAATTTAAAGAACATTCATCAGTTACTGAGGGCCACTGTTTAATGTCGTCAATCCAATCATCCATGTTGTCACTGTCAGCAGGCAACAGCAGACATGAAATATTAGAAGGGAACCCCCAAGCCCAAGAAATCTTGCGAGAGTGAACGCTTTGACCCAAATTATGAAAAATCTGGCGAGAGCCTTGCAAATTTGGGGTTGCCCTGTTGACACAACCAGAAGACACAGAGGGTAACAGACACAACATGCCACCGCAGCAATAGCAGTGCTGCAAGATGGCTGAATACATGAAACAGTAGCCGAATTCATCTGTAGGTATATGGCATGTCTCCTCTGGATAGATATTTATATTTTTTTCTTCTGGTCTGGCTAGAGAACATCAGGATTTCAGATAGGTCTCATGTTTTGATAATGTGTGCAAAAAAATGTCCAGGATTACCTGATAAGCAGTCATGTATTAATTAATATAGAAATATTGATTATAGCATCTTTAAAGAAGCCAGTTACTATGTGTATAAAATGTAAGAGGGCAGCAAATGATAATATGCATGTTCAAGGATCAATATCTTAATAATGTTACAGGACAAAAGGGCAGAGTCATTGTGATACTAACTACCTACACCTCAATAATTTCTCGTCCTCGCTTTTCTGACTTTTTCACTGCATTTTACTAGAAACTCTGTCCATCTCTTTTTCCCTCCCTTTTTCTCTGTTGGGATATGAATCACTGCTAATGTTTAAGATGCTCTCTTGGAGTATACTTAACCTCTGCCCCACCCATTCGCCACTGTTTTCTATCCCTCCCTGTCTTCTCTCTGCCTCTCATTCACACTGAAGAACAGAATCATACGCAGTACAGAAAGCAATACACACTTTGACAGAAATATGCAGATATCCACTGAAAACGTGTCTTTTTGCTTCTTGTGATAAAAATTGTGTGTGGCACGTATGCCCTGTAATTTACAGAGCAGAGCTCTAATTTTGTCATCTCATTGTGAACATGTCGCCTCAGTTTTTCCTGATGTTGTTTGTGTATGTGGGCGGGTCTCTGTCTGAGAGTGTATGTGTGTGTGTGTGTGGGCTAGTTTAATCTGATGGTGCAAATGATGTTTGACGTTAATGAAATGTTTAATGAAGCCATGGCCAGAGGGCAGGTGCGGGGAGCTACATGCACATAAACACACACACTCACACACACATACACACACACTTACCAACACACCTACATGCAGAAATACAAGTGCACGCGTCCACACAAATACGCAGGTCGGACGTGTGTACATGTGCAAAGACACATTCTGACACTGATATGTGCATTCACACACACAAGTACAGCTGCACATGCATGCACATGCATTTTGCACACACATGCACACACCCAGGCATTATAAAAGGTCCCCATCACACTAAACAAAGGTGACAGAAAACCTTCTCTGACATCCCTTCCAAGATCCCTCCATCTTGAGACTATTAGCACCAGGAAAACAAATTGAAAATATGGTCGCCATCCTTAAAGGAGAAATCTGCAATATATTTACTGTAATAAATCATAAAATAGCCATGATGTATCATCAGAGATTTTCAAAACGTTAAGAACAACACCACAGCCACTTCTTAGTGGCTTATATATAGACTGTATATTAAACAGGATTCTATGGTTCCAACTCGTTATTTGGACTGCAGTACTCATTTTTGGACAATTGTGGCATATTGTTCCTTTAAATTGGCATGGTGGCAGACATTTAGAAGTGGATATCTAAAAACCTCCACACATAAAACATTGTGAGACAGAGAATTTTTTTTTTCTTTTTTTTTTTTTTTTTTTTTTTTTTTTGCTTTGGGTGAACTGACGCTTTAATTTGAGTCACAGACTAATTAACAGGCACATGGGCTAACGGCCTATGTTAGCTTGCATAAGTATTAAGTGCTGTTTTTAACCTCTCACACTGCCCGGGCTTGCAGGGTCAGAGCGCTGTGATTTGCAAAGACCTGAGCAGCTGGAGAGCAGCCAGGGGCTCCTCAGGCATGGCACCTTTGGTTTGTCTGAAGCACCGGTCTGGTAATCGGGTCCTCAAAGCCACAGTGTTGCTGAAATTTATTCTGCTGAGCTGTTTTCATTTTGGCTGTCTAATCAGGGACTGGATGGACCTGGATGTCAGGTAAAATGCAATTAACCACCTCACAGCAATGCACTGAACCCCAAATTCTGAAATGGGGAATCAGTTGTCCATAAGATCTGATGACTAAAGAGTTTTGTGGGGGATTTTTTGTTTTTGTTTTTGTTTTGTGGGTAGGATAAAGGGACTACAACTTGCATTTTAACTCTGTGTGGTAAAATTATAAATAAATTAACCTTGTATCTTCTACTTGTTCTCAGTAATAAAAAGGTAGTGTGGTTATCAAAACGTAATGCATAACACAAAGACAAATGACCAGTTTCTCTATGCTGAGTGCATGTTCTTCACAGTTGAACTTTCTGCTTACTTGGTGACTACAATTGGTCAGTGTTTCAGTCCTTCAAAACTGCAAAAGCTTGCTCTAAACCTGTCCTTAAAACCCCATAAAATGTACAATCAAGCCTAAACCTGGTTAGGTTTAGGCTTTGGTAGGTTTCATATAACACCATGTATGGTGTTACAATAAGTACATTACGTTACGTAGCCTTTGTCACGTGACGTCACATTATAGCTGGTTTGTTTATGTTCATACCGTTAGTGAACCAGGTGCTTATTTGCCATTTTCAGCGTGTAGGTTAGAGGTTGTTGTTTCCAAGGAAACACAGATAGTAGATGTGGGGATGCCAGCTGAAAGAATCAGTATCAGAGCTTATACCCACAAAGTACATCCTGCGAGTCAGACTATCATGGGCATAAACTTTTATTTATGGCGGATTGCAGAGGATGAATTAAGAAGTCTTACAGTCTTACAGGCTGTGGTTGGGGTGGGTATTGTCTTTTAGTATCCTCCTGCTCATGAATTAAGCATTCTGATGCCATTTTAGCATATGAATCTTTAGAAAGATATAATTAATTACCAATAGAGAAAAAAAAAAACTTTCTTAACCATAAGTTTATGTGGTGTTTTATTTGGCCCTTGGTAGCTCCAGGCCTATGGTAATTGCTGACCTTTGCCTAATGGTAAGTGCCCCCCTGGGGGTGACACAGCATAAACAGATTGCCCTTCATTAGAGACTAAACTGAAAACGAGCAGAAGATTATCAAGTGAAATCTGTGCTTATCTTAAATGTTGTACATTCAAGAAAAGCAGTATCGTTCATCCAATCACAATAATGATCAGAGATCAGAGTGATCGAGTAGTTGTTTTGAATGCAGTTTCTAGATACAGTGACACCCAAAGGAGCTTTTCCTCGCCCTCAGTTGAGGGTTTAAGCTTGTTTTCGCGTATTATTTTCCTAATGTGAGCCTGAGTGTAACAGAGAATAATGGCTATATAAATAAAATTTGCTGGAAAATTGCCCGTTTGAATCCAGTGTGTGTATGTGCGTGTGTGTCAGGGGGGCATACTCTCCCCTTGCTGCCTGCCCCCACGTTGTTTGGGTGCCTTTGAGTGAAGCACTTAGCTCTGAACTGCTCCAGCTGAGCTGTTTGTTATTAACAGTGAGGCAAAGCTCCCAGGTGTGAATGTGTCTGTCAGTGCGTGTGAAAAACAGGCCACAGCAATTTGGACCAAATCGGCCAGACTAAACACGGCTCAAATTTCAACGTCTATTCTGGGGCTAAATTTGGACCAAATCAGACGGACTAAACTCGGCCCAAATTTGTAACATCCATTTTGGGCTAAGTTTGAACCAAACTACATGGACTAGACATGGTCTAGGTTACATTTGGACCAACTCTACTAGACACAGCCTAAATTTAAATGTCTGTCTTGGGCTACATTTGGGCAAACCCAAATACACTGAAAACAGCCCAAATTTCAACTTGTATTTTTGGGCTACATAATGCCCATGCCGACCAGATTTAGCCCAAAAGACAGCGCTGAAATGACGTCAGTTGCAGGGGCTGCGTATAGAGAATAGGTTTTGAACCGCTGGAAAATCACAGTAAATGCATTCACCATGAGACCATCACACACAGACACACACAGAGATATACACAAAGCTGTTAACACATGCAAAGACAATGGGACAGAGAGGCAGTAAGAGAGTGCTGGGAGAACACAAAAAGAGCCAGCGAGATAGCAAAGTGGAGCAGGTGGGAGGAAAGAGAGGAGATAAGACTGATAGAACAAAAAGTAGTAAAATGCATGTAGAGGGGAGTCATTAATCTTTGAGATGCCCCTTCCTCTCTTGTTCTAAATTGCCTGCTATTTATAGGCTGTCGTCGGGACTGCACCCGGGTGTCGAGGATGTTCTCATTGGTCCAGATAGGGGTCAGAGGTCAAGTGATTTAACTCCAATCGCAGACTGTATGTCTCCTATATATGTGTGCGTGTCTGTGTATGTGTGTGAGTGTGAAATGATTTAACTCCGCTCTGAATGTGTGTCTCCTGCGGCTTCATTATCCAAGCTGGAGAATCACACACTGAGGCAGCAGAATCACCTTTTAATGGGACTATTTTCAGCGAAATGGAAAGGAATGAGGTAAGGCAACACACACAAGTGAACTAATACATTTATAATCAGCAATGACGCAACCTATGCTTTAGAGAGGCAGCAGGACAACTTTTTAGATAGTTGTGCTATTAGTAAACTAACTAGTGGGCTACACACATCACTGCAGTGAACACTAAAATACAATCAAACGTGTCTGAAGGTTACCATCGATCTTATAAAGCAACCACTATTTCTTTTAAAGGTATAGTATGTAAGATTTATAGGGATTTATTGGCAGAATATGACATAAATGGAAAATAATATTCATAAGAATGTTGTCAATGGTGTATAATGATCTGAAAATAAGAATTGTTGTGTTTTTGTTACCTCAGAATGAGATGGTTTTATCTACACAGGGAACAGGTCCTCTTACACAGAGGTCGCCATGTTGAACTGCCAAATGGACAAACCAGACAGTGGCTCTAGATATGGTCTTTTGCGTTATGCGCGGGTTTCATGGCCAGCATGGGTTTGCCTAGGCCTTTCCTACACCATGTTTTTAGCCGAAATGTCAACTGTAGCATGTAGCGGGTAGCATGTAAACATGGTGTCGATCTCGCGATATTTTCACACGTGCATCTATTAAGAGATATACGAAGTCTTTTGATACCTCGGTGCCGTGTTTACGTGCTACCTGGGAGGCTGGTTTCTGTCATTTTCGGTAGTTCTTATCATGGTTGTGTTTGTTCAAGTGTTCATTTTTCTGATCAGGTCTGTTTTAATTAGTTATTTGATTCTAAAAAAAAAAAAGGGGAGGGGGTATTTCAAGCAATTACTGACAGCTGAGCTCTGCTTGGCAATGGCGTTCCTGCCCAGCTGTGTGGGCAGGAACTCAAAAGCACGGCTCCAGTCACTACTGCGCAGACTCTGGCTCGGAATGATGTCACCAGTGCAAGATGGCAGCACTCGTATTCAGAATAGTTTGGCTTCATTTGCACAGTGGGAGGAAGAGGAGCCACGGCATCCATCTTTATTTACAGTGAATGGTTGCCACTAATAAAACAGTCTCCAATAATAAACCAAAACTATATGGACCATTTTACAGCACAAACATTTGACAGATGAGGTATTATAAGAGGGCATTAAAGGCTGTGCAGCACCTAACAAATGTCATTTATTCTGGGTGATGAGACTCACCATGATGAGATGCTCAGGTGGGTGGGAATTGGTGGGAATTACCTACAGCACCAATAGTCATGTTGTCTAACACCTGCAATAAAATTAACATGAGTGTGAGGAAGATATGTCTGTTCACACCCACACAGGCCTGAGGAGATTAAAATAATGACTCACCTGCATAGGATTTATAAACTATTTTAAAAATCAAAACTATTCTAAATTCCAACTGAATAATAAACAGAAAATCAGTCAGGAATATCTGCTTCTACTGAAGAAATATCCCAATTAGGGTAAAGAGGACACTGTTTCCGTAAAGACTTCTTGGCCTTTACATTTTTAAATGAAATTGTTCAAGGTTGTCTTTCATATTTCACAATCATAAAAACGCTGAATCCTCATCCTGCTGGATGTCCAATACGTCTGAGGAGCCGACAGCTCGCACAGTCACGTCCTTCAAGGAGAGACTTCATTTTTAAAAAACCAGCTGCTGCAAATGAATTTCGGGGAGGGGAAATCCACGTGGACGCTTAAAAAGTTTCCAACTCCCTCATCGGTGTCACAGCTCGGTTCCATGCCAGGCTCGGCCTGCCAGTGTCCTGAAGGGACAGCTGTTGTCACGACAACCGGAGTGCATGTGAAGGCCAATCAGATGAAAACCCCAAGCCCACGTCAGGTCCCATGATGTCTGCGCTTCTCTCGGAGTAAATTGTTTTTGAGTGAGTGTGTGTGTGTGTGTGTGTGTGTGTGTGTGTATGTTGGGTAACAACATGCCTGCTGGCTGTGGTGTCCATCTTGGCTGTGTCATCGTATGCTGACCTGTCCCTGGTGATGGTATGTGACACCCCTCTCTCCTCCGCCTGCGTGTGATCTTTTGTGACATTATTAACACTTTTCTAGACTTCTTGTGTGTCTAATTATCTCTTTATAGTTGAATGAAATTTGTGATTTTGAGCAAATATGGAAATTTTATGTTCATGTTTAAGTGTGTGTGTGTGTGTGTGTGTGCGTGTGTGTGCGCGCTCTTGTGTGCGTTCCCAAGCCCGCAGGACCTGTGGAAACTGGCAGCCTGTTTGTTTTGTGGTTGTCATTGATTATGTGGACGATGATGTTGCTTTAATTGCATCTATGAAAATGTATCCTGACAGCATGGCAGTATATGTATGTGTGTGTCTGTGTATGTGTGTGTGTGTGTGTGTGTGTGTGTGTGAGTGTGTGTGCGTGTGCTTGCATATGCCTGTGGGTCTTATTCTTCTTTACACGATGTGGAAAGTTTGCTCCTTATTTGACCTCAAAGACTGCAAGGCAAAAACTAGGACACCACAGTAAGCACACATTAGCACACACACACACACACACACACACACACACACACACACACATACACAACCACAGTCAGCAGATTCATATCAACCTGGCTAAAGCACATTGAGATACATCTTTCATGTGGCTGAAATGAGAAACAACGTGATATATTTGCTGTCATGTCTCCCACTGCTCTGTAAACAGGTCAAGATGAAACTTATTGTAAATTAAATGTCTTTTTTTTTCAACAATCTACAGGAGATATTATTTTATATGTGCATCCCGAACACTCATTTTTTTAAGACCACCGTGGGACCTAAATATGAATGGTAGTCAATGGTGGAGAAATATCCTTTTGATCATGTTTGAATTGTTTTACACATATGATTGCTTGTTAATGTAAAAGATCATTTTACAACTCAAGAAAGTTACTGTTGAAGTATAAGATGTTGTCTAAGTCTAAGTAAAGACAGTTATTTAGGAAGACTACACACCCAGAGGTCGAACAAGCTGACACTAACCACTGAAGCTACAACGCGTTTGTGTTTTGTACAAGGATGTAGTCATACAAACATCAGGTGTCTCCCCTTGTTTTGTCCTTTTTTAAAAAAAAAGGACCAAGACCTTACAGGTAAGATAACGTTACAAGAGACAGTGATGTTGGTGTTGATGAAGTATATTAGGAATTATCTTTTAAATTGACAAGCATCATATGTGTAATTCATGACACATTTCAAATGGGGAAAAAATTGTCTCTCTCTACTGACTACCTTTAACATTTTTTCTGAAGTGAGGTCAGGTAATGACTTTGCTTCTCTATAGGAGAACCTCACAATCCACACTTCCTAAAATCCTAAAACCTGCTAAGATTCAAGTGATACTTCTAAGCTAGCTAACAATAGATGCAATATTTCGTTATTTTTTTAGCAATTTGAATGGTTTCCCTGTACTTTTATACTTCAGAGGTCCCACCTTTTTTATTTATCTATTTTGTTTAATTTTGGTGTCTTGGATTTACTAAAGGGTGATAAGTTGTGAATTGTGCAGCAGAACTCTGCTTAATTTTAAATCTGGCCTTACTCCTTTCAAACGTAGTTTTGCTGAACTCTGATTATAGCTAATTTTAGATTAAATTAATCCCTTTTTGAAGCAACCCAGTGTAAGGGTGCAGGCCCAAACTATAAACGACAGCACACAACCAGCGGTACACTTTACACATTTTAGCCAGATGTTGAAAAGGTGTAAATGCATCCAGCCACTGAATGATCTGTGTGAGTGAGACAGTGATGCTTTGGCTGAGTGTAAATAGTGCGAAAGGGTTTCATTTTGTAGTTTGGCTGTGTACAGCAGATAACATCAGGAGCAGCTGTCATTGCAGCAGGTGAACATGACGGTCGCTGGCTAAGAATTAGAACCCTGTTTATCTCTCTATCTCACAGTCTCTCCCTGCTATCTATCCTTCCTACCTTTTCTCCTCCCTTCCTCCCCTCTTTTTCTCTATTTTCCACCCATTACCTCACTCATCTTAAACACTTCTTCATCACTCATTAAATAATTTTTGTCCACATCCCTGCAATCTAAGCTCTGCATGGTGCTTTCGGGGGTTTATCTCCTTCAAGAACAATAAACCTATAAACCAAAAAAAAAAAAAAAAAAAAAAACCTCACACACACACACACACACACACACACACACACACACCAGACAATTGGAACATATAAGCATGGCTCCATGTGATGAATTCACAGCATATCTTGCACGCATAAACACAAATATGTCCACATAAGCAACATCAAGCACATGCAGTCCTG
>JAJHUR010091002.1:0-10293 GCA_027495735.1 Lutjanus campechanus
CTTATAGACCATGATGCATTGCTGCAGATTAAACCAGCCAACAGACCTTTAAAGGAGATAAAATGAGCTCAACCTTCAACATGTGCAGCAGCAAACAGCAGCAACATTAATACAATAATATTAATATTAAAAACATAAAAACACTGAAGGAACATTTTACTGCAACATGAAGACTTTTACTTTAACAACATTTATCTGAAAATATTTACAGACTTTTACTGCAGTGATGTTCAGTGACTGCAGGAGGTTTTTACAGTAGCCTACCTTGCGGGGTCCTACGTAACTTGCGTAATGAGCGTATAGAGCCGATTGAAGCTTTTCGTGCTTTTATTCATGAAGGTGTAAGAAAAGCAGAAACACGTTGCTTGTGTCTCTCTGCTGACTTCATTATTTTATTTCTAGTTTTTTGCTCTGATTAATAAATGTAGCGTTATATTTTTGTTATTTAGCTTCAGTGAAACGTTATTAACAGTATTAACTATCTGTGATAGCAACAGTAACGTACTTCTATGTTCACGTGGTTTGTGTCAGAAGCTGTGAACATCAGGAAATAAGGCGGAGTGTTGGTGTGTGTCTGCCATCATTACAGAGGGAACCGTTACACGCTTCTGAGGGTAAGTTGTGTTTGTTTATCTGATTTTTTCTCTGAAAATTGATCCGTTTCTGTTTTATTAACTGTTGTCACGTGTTGTTTACTGCTGAACTCTGTTGTGTTATGAAGCTGTTTGTGTTGTTTTGTCCGCTGATATAAGTTTGATGTGTTTACTTTCACTCTTGTGGCGCCATTTCGTGTGTGACGCACAACATGATTTAACATGTTTATCAGCAGAGATGCAGAAGAAACAGAGCAGCAGGAGATGAATGTGTGTTGTTGTCTTCTGCTGCAGGTGTGTGTCTTCTTTGTTCAAAATTGTCCCGTCCACACCTGTTACACCTGCAGACACACAGGTAAGAACAAGCTCATCATGTTATCTCTGTAGAGACTGACGACACTAATAACTGACAGGAAATTCACTTTATTCAAACTGATGTTTATTGGACCCTTTGACAAAATAAAAGACAAAAACTTGAATTTAATTTACATGAATGATATTTTGTTTGTATCATATTTGATACATCGAGCATTGATGAAACTGCTCGATGTATCATGAGACTTCTTAATGGACGCACGTGTGAAATTATCCTGAGATCGACGCCATGTTTCCGGCTACATGTTACAGCTGATATTTCTGCTAAAAACATGACGTAAATGGCGTCTTTTGTGGTTAATTTTTAATGTCGCGGCTCGTGGACACCACACAAGCAGGATGGAGACATTTTGTGTTCTGTTTTGGGTTTTTTTTTTCATTTACATGTGGTCTCCAGTCACTGACATCAGCTGCAACCCTGTTTTCTGCTGAAACTCCAGGATTGTTTAGTGAACTGAAGATCTTCATCATCATCACACTGACACAGGGATGAGGACATATTGAGTGGATTATCATTCTAGGATGGAATATTGCTTTAAGAAAGAAAGAAATAATTATTAATTGCTTTTAGAAAATTTGGCACATATCAGTTTTTCTGGTTCTTTTTTATTTCATCTTGTGGTCTGTAAAAACAATCGTCAATATAATCTGAGCTGATCAATATAACATACAATTATAAAAGCCAAATAATTGTTTTATTAGATCAGTTTTTTGGTCCATAAAATGTCATAAAATATTGACCAAGATGACGTCCTCAAATGTCTCATTTTGTCCACAACTCAAAGATCTTCAGTTTACTGTCAGAGAGGAAAGAAAACAGAAAATATTCACATTTAAGAATCTGAAATCAGAGAATTCTGACTCAAAAAAGTGCACAAAGCTTTGATAAACATCAATAACAATAATAAACCTCTCCAGTACTTGAGACAAAATAAAATAATACAACAAAATAGTAAATAAAATACTGAGTCGGTTCATTGAGACGTACATGTATGAGTTTAGTGAGGAGGACTGCTGTGATTGGTGGAATTCATGGGAAACTATGATTGGTCAACTTTGTGTAAAAGTTGTGGTGATTGGACAAAAAGCAAAGTGGAGCAGATTTTGTATTAATTGTTGAGATTACAGCTTTCTGGAGGGACTGAATACAGCCTGTAATTAATTTACAGTCTGTTAGATGAGGAAATATATGTGGCTAAAGTAGAGAGATGGAACAAAAACAGCTGTAAGAAGAACTTCAGCAGTAATGAAATTAAAGTAAATGTGTCAGCAGAGACACAGTAACTGAGGTGAGTGAATAAAGGAGTTAATATAAAACAGAAAGATAAACCTGACGCCTGCAGATGATATTTTTGTCACATCTGTAAGATGATAAATGAACTTGTGTCAGAGCAGCTGTTAGTGGATCCTCCTGCAGGGAAATGGAACAACAGCCTTACCAAAATCAATTTCAAATTTGATTCCAATAACACAGAAAAGTTTAAATTATACCTGCTGCACAGTGTCAGAAACAGGATGTGATAACGAAACGTTTAAAAAAATAAAGGTGAAAATTTGTGAGAAATCCAGGAGAATTGTGACCAGAGGAGGAAAACAGGGAGACAGCGATGAAGAACATGAGTTTCCTGGGAACATTAGGAGGGTTGGCAGGTCTGATTTACTGACTTTCAGCCCTGAAAAAGGATGTGATGTCATGTTTCTGATCAATATTGATCAGAGTGATCACAGACAGTCAGCTGAACAAAAACAAACTGATCAAACAGGAAACACTTGAATTTGTCTTGGTTGAGCTTCAACAGAAGTGAACAGGAGACACAGTCAATATTCAAACTCCAGAAATGGAATGTGTCCCATCATTAGCTCCGCCCACCTTCTACCTGAGTGGAGGTGTGATCAGTCAGAACAAGTCCAAACAGCTGTGTGAGTCTCATGTGTCTCTTTGTGTCTCCACAGAGTCTCTGTGATCAGCTGATCACAGTCTACACTGTAAAACTGTTGGATTCATCATCAGAAGATCAGAGTTCAGCTGCTTCAACAGGAAACACACCAACAACTCCTGAAGATGGCCTCAAAACCAAGAAATTGGAGCAGAGAACTGCCTCCTAATCTGTCCCAATTAATGGACAAACTTATTAAATATGCAAATTCATTTATCAGTGAATTTGACAACAAAGGACCAGAGATGAGATCGATTGTAAGAGAGTTTCAGGAGATTGTTGATAAAGTAAAAAAGACACAGGAGAGAACAAATACGGCCAGAAAAGCAGGAAATACTGTATTTTTAGTTGGGCTCTTTGCTGCTCCGTTCACTGGTGGGCTGAGCTTAGCAGCAGCAGCAGCAGGAGGAGGAACTGTTGTTGGTTCAAATCTAACAAAAATGTGGAAAGAGGATGGAAGTGCCGAGAAAGTAGAAAAACTGGGTAAAAAATTCATGAGGATCATTGAACCACAGAAGAAAAACCTGGAAGAAATAAAGACGACATGTAAAGAGTTGGAAGATAGATCAGCTGAACTTCAGGCTAAAAGCACTCTGAGAGAGGTGGAGGAGTTTCAGGAGATTCTTAGACAAATATCTGAACTGAAAACAACGAGTGAAGAAGTTTTGGTTGAAGTTGTAACAGTGATTGACTTCTTCCATAACTTGTTGGTCATGATTGGCATGATATTCTGTCCCACTGCGACTCCTGAAGATGATCAGAGGTTCAGAGCCTCCATCATCAAGTCAGGTGATCAGTGTCAGAGGGTCGTCAATCAGTTTGGTCAGATGAAGATGAAACTGATAGGCTTTCGAGGAAACTAGAGAGGAAAAACACAAACTGTAGAGAGAAGAAGAGACCTTGTTCACTCTGAAACATGAAGACTAACTGACATCTTCATGTAATAATAAAAAAAAACTAATAATAATAAGTTCATCACATAAAACAAACATAAAAACAGGAACATAAAGTCATAATTGATGTAAAATGAGATGAAGAATAAAACTCACATGTAAAAATAAAAATAAATCTGCAGTTTGAGATCAAATATTAAATATAACATATTACTGTAGTTTATTATTATAGTTTATTTGAACTGATCAGAATGTAGCTCTGATATTTAGACACATTTTGCTTCTGGAGACTTTTGACTGTTTATATTTTCTCTGTTGTTACAGATTGTTTATTACAGACTGTGTTTATTTGAGTTATTGTTTTTCTGTCTGATGAATATTTTGTTGTGCAAATTGTTTAGATGTTTTTTCTTGATTTGTTTTATATTTTCTTGTTAATTCAGAATATTTTTCTCTGTTTTTTTAAAGTTCTTCAGTGTAAAATGTTTTTATTGTGATAAAGTTTGTTAAAAGTTTTCTCTCTGTTCTCTGTTTGTTCTCTAACTTGTGATATTTTCTCTCATTGATTTTGTTTCATGTTAATTCAGTTTTTCATCAAATGATTTTTGGTTTTGTCGACTTGTCAGTGTTTCAGTTTTCATATAAAAGAAACTGAACAGAAATCAATATAAACTGATCAATATATAATGAAAACAAAATAAACTCACATTAATCACAATCAATCGTCTCAGTGAGTCAAATGATTTCACACAGAACCTCCTATGAGAGGTTCTACTGAGAACCTTTCTCTGCTAGAACCCTGAGAGCAGAGACAGAAATGTAAGAACATGTAACAGCTGTAAGAAGGTTCTGTGCTGGTTCCACCTGAGCAGAGTCAAAATAACAGCGAGTGTTTACAGTAGTTGTTGTATGAGGCTGTGATGGAGCGTCTGTGTGACTGCAGCCTCCATAAAACTCCTCACTGAACATGATCAGCTGATTTTAGAAGATCAAACCAGGAGAACAGCTGTTTTACATCACAACACACTAATGCTAATATTATATTTTCTTCACTTTATGTTTTTATAGTGTGTCTGTGATGTGCTGATGGATCAATAATTAATAATTTTCACACACACACACTGATGGTAAGCAGTTAGTGTGGAAACCAGCAGGGTCACAGCTCCGGTGCAGTCAGAGGGATCGGGGTCTCAGGTCTCTGATTTCTGCTCAGAGGATCCAGGATGCAGGAGAGCAGCCTTCCCGGAAGTGTTTGAGCTGGCTGACACGCCCCCTTATTGATGATTGGACGCTGCAGCTGCTCACACTGATCAGATTCATGACAACATGACAGTTTCGTAAAGTGCGTCACTCTCACCTTTAATAATTCATCTGAGTCTCCATCCAGTTAAAAACCTCAGTTCATCTGCAGCTCATCAACATGAACTTTATGATCAACAGCTGATGAATCGCGGGTGGAAACGTTTCTCCTCCAGGAGAGAAGCGCTGCGCAATTACGCACAACTGGCACAAGAGCAGCGCAGAGAAACGACTGTGGTTCTTCTCTGATCTTTAAAGATTAAACACGAGACAGAGAAAAGAAATCAGCTGATCTGAGATCTGAGACAATAAACGGTTCAGGTGGAGGATTTATGCGCTCAGAAGGATTCAGATGAAGTCACAGCTGATCTGATCATCATCACTAAAAATCATCTGAAACAACCTTCATTCAGTGGAAAACATTTTATTTTCATTATTTCCCCCAAAGTCAGCGAGAGGAGAGTCTGTCTGTCAGTCAGAAACACGTTTCCATCATTCATCAGTTCATTCAGTCACAGCTGATCCTTCCTGAGCCTTTGATTCCAGTTACATTGTTTTAATATTTCCTGAAACATTTCTAATGTTCAGAATACACAATAATCATAATGAATGAATTCACGGTCATAAAATCAATAAACAGACACAAATAATGAATAAATGAAATGAACTCATTCTGATCAGGACTCAGGATCAGGATATTAATAAGCCAGCTGTGATCAACTGATCCAGCTGTTATCAGCTGATCCAGATGTGATCAGCTGATCCAGCTGTGATCAGCTGTGATTCAGAAGAATGGGCGTCTCATGTCTCTTACAACAGATTTCCTCGTGTCCTCTCTCGTCTCCTCGGTTGGTTTCCTCGCGTCTCTCCATGAATCCTCGGTGGGAGGGACGAAGGCACAAGGAAAGGACGCAGGAAGCGATTTCAGAAACCTGGGGCCTCATTTATAAAAGTTGCTGCGCACGAAAAGATTGCGGAAACGGGGTTGAAATGTGCGTATGCATTTTTCACCACCAACGTTGGGATTTATAAAGAAATACTATGCGGAAAAGGGTGCGCATTGCTACGCACACTTTCAACCATCCGTAGACCTCCCGCAAAGTTTTTCAGGCACAATGATTCATTTTATACCAGTGCTGTTTTCAGTGATCCAGTTGAACAGATATATATATTGCACTTTGTTTTCCATTTATTTTGAATGGCTTTCAGATTGTTTTATCTCTGTGTTTAAATGTGTGGAGTCGATTGTTTCTTTAAGGACGCGGCTGCTGCTGGAGGGTAAAGACGCGCAGCCGAGGAGGCGCAGGGCGCACAGCTGCAGCACCTCTGAGCCGCTGGAACACAGCGAGTAAAAGAAACAGAAACTCTTTATGTGGGGAAAAAAAGCCCTGATTATTATTTGTACGTAAACGTGTAGGTGCATTTGATGATTACGCAGGCTACCGGAATCATCCCGTGCGTCTGGCTCACTCTGCCCCCCTCTGACTTCAACATTCCTCCACTCAGGTGAGACTCCCTGATGGTAAGTTTCTCATCAAAAGATCGAGGTGTCTTTCTGCTCCCCGTGGCACAAATACACACACACACGGCCTGTAACTCTGCGCTTTCTGGTTTATATTTTTCTGTCGGACTATTTATTTTTTAATTAGTCTCGGCGAGTGTTGTATTGAGACAGCAGTATTCTCAGCGTCCGCCACACGCTGCCACTCTGACACCTCTTTTTGGCGTCTGTAAGGTCCACAGTTTGTCCACCAAATAACACATTTTCCTTGTCTCAACCTCCGCAATAAAAAAAAAAACCCAACGTTTCTGCCTTTTCTAAACGTCCTTTTCTAGCCTTTTCTGCAGCTTCACCACGATCGTTCTCCTGCAGTCAGTGTGAATAAATATTTATTTAGGGCGTTTCACTGACCATTTATAGGCAGTTATGGGCGTTACCTGACGTCCGCAAAAAGTGCGCCACATTTCAAGCTGATTGTGATTTATAAAGGAAAACTGTCGTAGAACGTGCCTACGCCATGTTTTATAAATCTGAATATTTTTGTGCGTTTTCTTTTAAGGTGAATCCTACGCACAGCTCCCTTGTTCTGCGTTTCGGTGTAAGTTGTGTGTGAACATGTTGTTTCTTTATCTGATTGTTTTCTCTGAAAATTGATCCGTTTATGTTTTATTAACTGTTGTCACGTGTTGTTTACTGCTGAACTCTGTTGTGTTATGAAGCTGTTTGTGTTGTTTTGTCCGCTGATATAAGTTTGATGTGTTTACTTTCACTCTTGTGGCGCCATTTCCGGTGTGACTCTACATGATGTGACGTGTTTATCAGCAGAGATGCAGAAGAAACAGAGCAGCAGGAGATGAATGTGTGTTGTTGTCTTCTGCAGGTGTGTGTCTTCTTTGTTCAAAGTTGTACTTTAGTTGTTTGTGTTCAGTCAGTCCACCTCACGCGCTGTTTTACTTTGTCCACCAGGTGGCGCTGTTTGTCCTTTAGTTGAAGGTTTTCATGTTGGTCACATTTCATGTCTGTTAAATGTTTTGTGGACAAATGTAACAGCTGTTGATCAGTAACATGAGTTAAATACATCATGTGAGCTTCATGTATTTCAGATGGAATCATGTGATCAGAGGTGTTTGACTCTGCTGACAGATGCAGAAGCTGATTACTGTGTTTGAATGTTTTCAGCTGTAAAACAGTCCATGAGACGTCTTCATTCATGTCCCGTCCACACCTGTTACACCTGCAGACACACAGGTAAGAACAAGCTCATCATGTTATCTCTGTAGAGACTGACAACACTAATAACTGACAGGAAATTCAAAACTGAGATGTTTGTTGGACCCTTTGACAAAATAAAAGTTTGTATCATAGTTGATATTTTATAAGAATGGAAAATCATGACATGCTGAAATTATTTCCCTTTAAAGTTACATCAGAAAAATTCACCTATCTGGGAGTTGTGATTACCAAAAAATGTACCTCTTTATTTAAGGAGAACTTCCTCCCCCTTCTAGACAAACTTAAAAACAACATTCAGTTTTGGAGGAGGAGGTGAATAATATTAAGATGGTTTTCCTTCCACAATCTCCTTCATCTCCTCCAAAACATACCAATATTCCTCACTAAATAATTCTTCAGAAAAATAGATGAATTAATTCTTCCCTTCATACAGGATTATAAATCTCGTAGAATAAAGAACATCTTTGTAAGTACAGAACATATGGAGAACTGGCACTGCCTCATTTTACATACTGTTACTGGGCTGGTGGCGTCTGCTCAGCTGTATATTGTTTAGATGATGCAGCTTTGCTGCCTAGTGGACTCGAGTTAGAAAGAGACGACTGTCTGCCTTACTCCATTGGAGCAGTTATTTTATCTCCAGTCCCACTCAGCAAAACATGATAAAAAACAACCCCATAACTGATAACACTATAAGGGTGTGGAGACTCTTGAAAACATTTTAAACTTAGAACGTTGTCCTTTTTTGTGCCAATAGCAGCAAATCCATCTTTTCCTGCTTCCAGTTCAGACGAGGCCTTTAACACGTGGAAAGATCTGAGGATTTCTGTTATAGGTGATTTGTATATAGATGGAACATTCGCTTCCTTCAAACAGCTCCAACAGAAATACGTCTGCAGCAGAGCCAATTCTTCAGGTTCCTTCAAGTCAGAAATAATGTCAGAGTACATCTTCCACAGTTTGAAAAGGCAGGGCCAGATAGCTCAGTGTTTCCCACCCTGTTCCTCAGGGACCCCTGCCCTGTATGTTTTACATGTTTCCCTGCTCCAACACACTGATTTGTCTGTTATTGAGCTTCAACAGGAGCTCAAAGTCTAGGGGTGTAATGATTCAATTGTGCATCTGATGCATTTGACTTCAACGTGTAAGATTCAAGTGCATCGGTTCAGACAGTCTGTATCTGTAAAAAGCTGAACATGAGTTGGAAACAAATCGATGCAGCACCAGCGTATCGATACATCTCATTAAGACACACATATGTTTAATTTTTGGCATCAATTAAGTGCTGCTGTAACTTTTTTCAGTTTTCTCTCTCCTCCTGTCTCCTCCTGCACTGCTCTCACTGGACGCCTGCTTGTGCGCTCACACAAAACAAGCGCTCCCTCCTCCCTCTCCTGCATATACCTCACTTCATCAAAACAGACCACGCTGAAACAACAGAAGTGACGTTGTACCGCGTCGCACCACCAAACTTTCAGAACGCGCACGTGTAGAATAAGTTTGTGTTTAAGAAAGATGAGAAACTCTGCTGCAAATCATTTCTGTAAAACGTGTCTGACAGAGAACAGAGACACGAGTCTGACCCACAGAGACGTCATGTGACTGAGAGAGCAGGAAACAGCTGATCATCGTACTGCAAAAATACTCTTATTTTAAACAGTTTTAAAGTTTGTTCACAGATTCTCATTCGGGCTGCAGGATCTCATTTACACACGAGACTCATAATAAGATGTTAAAGGATAACTTCGGTATTTTTCAACCTGGGCCCTATTTCCCCATGTGTATGTGTGTGTATGATTGACAGCTGCAACTCGTTTTAAAATAGCTGCGGTATTGAGAGACGCAGATGCAGCCGGCAGCCGCAAAACAAGTTATAACAGTAGATATCGGGCAAAATGGTCCGTAAAAGTTTGTACATTAAACTTGATTTTTTTCACCACAGACCGGCTCACATCACCAGTGTAATCTCTGTCAACAACATGCAAAGCGTCTCTCTTACCGTTCACCCTGTGATGACGTCTCACAGGATCTTTGCTTGTTGAAGAATGCCTTAGTGGCAGCGAGTAGACAGCTGTTTTCTTGAGGTGTGTTTGGTGAAGTGTTTCAGGATGGGATGTCTTCTCTTCTTGGGCTGCAGGAGTCATCTTGAGAAAAGTGCACTGCAGAGCCGATGGTCTGCCAGGCGCAGTGTCTGGACAGGAGCGTTAGCATCCAGTTGTAGCACAATTAGCCACAACTTCAGCATGTTGCTGTCAGACGAAGTCAGCCTGTAAAAGCTGTACGGGGTGTTGCACGACATCCTGTTCTTGCACTTCGGCGAAGCAAAAACACGAACCATTGTTTTCAATAGTTGCAGTAAAACTTTCAACTGAACTCCGGGACAGCTAACTCCGCTCTGACCGGCTCTCAGCATGACTCCTGTTTTCTTCCGGCAACAAACAAAGATCCCGCGAGATGTCGTG
>JAJHUR010091003.1:0-11168 GCA_027495735.1 Lutjanus campechanus
AAGCAGCACTTCCCCCTCCCACCACCATTAGTTTTGAAGGGCACTTAACCCCCTTTTGCTCCAGTGAAGCTGCTGTGTGATGGACAGAAGATTAATGTTACTGTGCAGAGCAGCTTCCTGTAAGAAAGTTACTGTATTAATGCGAAATAGAGCAACAATATTTGCTCTAAATTCAGCAGTTCTGCTTCTACACCGAAGAAGAAGAATTGTTGGACCAACTTTAAAAAAAATACTTCAACACACAAATGGTAACACTTGGTATCACACAAATGAATTAAAAATTAAGTTAACAAGTTATATGAACATAATTGCTTTAAGTCAGACGTATTTACTAATTTGATTGCTTTCAAATCAACAGTTTGCATTAATGCAACTTACAGGCAGCTCAACTTAAAAGTTTCCAATATTCCAGAAGTAAAAGACTGCTCGTTAATAACCCCATATGTGTTTTTATCATAACCTTAGTGTGTTATTTGTTTGTTATGATGAATATAATGAATATAATTGCTAAAGTTAGTATGACTTAATGTTATCCTGATTTAATGATAGCTGGTTTCATTCAGTGAGTTTAGGAAACCTTAAACTACACAATTTAACCAGTTCAGGAGGGCCATTTTATATCTAACACAATATATGATTTGATTACAAAATGTAATTTTTTGTCTTGCGTTAGACTTAACCTTCACCAAGAGAAAATGGCAACTCAGCTGCAAGGGGGAAAAATCTGGAAAAGAAGTGGACGTCATGGCTTCAGAATCCTAACTGATGCACTTTTGCTGAAATCAGAATAGCAAGTTGAGGGTACGTGATGTGATCACTTTTTGACTTGTATTCAAATGAGTACAAGATATCTAATGTTCAAACTGATAAACTTTATTGTTTGTTTAAGTATACACTCCTTTTGCTGGGAACACTTTGGAAAACTGTTACCAGTAAACACAGTTTGTTGCCACATCCTAACTTAACAGAAAAGGCCAGAATCTGTGATGGTATGGGGGTGTGCTAGTGCCCCTGGCATCATGGGTAACCGTCACATCTGTGAAAGCCCCATTAATGCTGAAAGATACATGCAAGTGTCAGAGCAACATATGCTGCCATCCAGACAACATCTTTTTCAGAGATGTCCCTGCTTATTTCAGCAAGACAATGTCACGACACATGTAACAACAGCGTGGTTTTGTTGTAAAAGAGTTCAGGTACTAGACTGACCTGCCTGCAGTCCAGACCTGTCTCTCACTGAAAATCACGGACTGACTGTTGAGCACCCGAAGTCGTATATCAAGCGTGAATGAGAAAGAATTTCACTTTCAAAAACTTCAACAAGTTTTTGAAAATCATTGCATTCTGTTTCTATTTACATTTTACACACCATCCCAACTTTTTGGAATTGGTTTTGTAAGTTCAAGTTGTTATAATTCACACAAATAGACTGCCATCATTAAGGCAGAAAGCTGAATGAGACTCACTTGTTACAGTGTAATGGTGTCAAAGTGTCAAGTTTTCTGAATTGGATGAAATGAGGTTAGAAAAATTCACCTCCGACCTCCTTGTATCATCTGTCCATCCTTTTGTCCCATCCTTTCTGCTTCTCCTCTTGTCCTTTCCACTCCCTCCCTCTTAATCACAAACGACTCGCTAGCTTCAACCCCCCCTTGAGGTATGTCCTTATCACCCCCCCTCCGTCCCTCCACCCTCTGCTTTTAGTCAGGGATTTCCCTCTTTTACATGTAGTAGTTAGCGCTGTGATTCATGAGCGGCGAGCCTCAGAGAAAGGCTGAGAGAAAGAGGAGAGGGAAGGGAAAAGAGGGAGGGAGGGAGGGGTGAGGATGGGAGACAGAGACAGATTGCAGCATTTAACAGCATGCCCTGGGGAGCCGCTGAAGGTGATAGAGAGAGAGAAAGACACATATGGAGGAAGAGGGAGGCAAGATAGAGAGAAAGAGACATGCATCGTAGCAAGAGGGTGATAAAAAAAAAAGAAAGAAAATAAGCTTGCAGACTGGCTCAGTGAAAAAGATTGGAACATACACGGTCTATTCAGAAAAGACTCGGCTGGCATAAATGGAGTCCAGATGGACGCACGCGCGCACATGCTCGTACTGTACACACATATACAGAAGCAAGAAACACATGTACCCTCCTCCTCCTCCTCCTCCTCCTCCCGACACTCTCCTCTCACACAACGCGATGCACTTCATTTACAACAAGGTTTTCCTCGGGGGTATACACCTCTCCGAGCTGTTTTCCTCACACTTCTGTCACATTTCTTTATCCGTTCCTGGCTGGCTCGCTTCCACCCCTTCCTTCAACTGGAAGCCAAGCCTTCATGGAATAAACGTAATAAATATTAGATTAGTTATATAAGGTCCTAGAGAGCTGCCTGCAATTGTCAGAGATGATTAAAATCAACCCCCCCCCCAGCCCACTCATCCTGTCTGTTGCAGAATCCAAACTTATTTCTGGAGGAGGAGTCTTGTTTTGGCGAGGGAATTTGGGGTCATAGTTTTGGGAGTTTGGCAACTATTTTCCCGCTTGATGGATTAATCATTTGGTCTTAAAAAAAAAATTCAGTTGATATACTGAAACTGCTTGTTTTGGCTGACCAACTATCTAAAACCTGAAGATATCAGTGATGTTTGTTATCACAGAAAACTTAAAAAAAACAAGTAAATGCTCACAGTGGAGAAGTTGGAACCAGAGAATTTGGGGCATTTTGCTTAATTGGCTAATTGTTTTAGCACTAATATTTCTTAATTGATTTCCCCATAATGTTTTATTTGTGTCATTCTCTACCCTTATCTGGTCAGCTTAAATTACATTACATTTATTTGGCTTGTCCAAAGCAACTATAAGTGCATTTAACTTCTGCAGGGACAAGAACTCTAGTCATTGAAAATTGCAAGCATCTCTCCTGAATACTTAAAAATGCATTTAGTGCTTCAGTACAACAGTTTGTGATTTTTCTTTTAAATCATACTTACTTAAATGCTTAAAATTGCAGTTTAAACTTGCAGTTTGACATTTTGTAGTAATGATATTTAATATATTCACCTCTAAAAATATTGTTCGACCAAAATGGACCATCACTGGATTATGGCAGTCTGGTTGTGGTGACATCTCGCACAACCAGAGAGAAATATGTTTTTTTTTAAGGAGAGAGAGGCGTTCCATGTGTTCAGCTCGCTGATATTTGTAGCTTCTACCTGAATCTCTGTGGTTTGAAGTTGAGTTTCACTCCTGCAAACAAGCGGAGAGCCCATTGCTCCAAAGGCCCATTGCTCAAAAAATAAACGCTCTCTCTGCAATTGCTAAACATAACCCATTTAGCATTATTTGGGCACATACCAACTGAGGTAAAACTTTCATGATTTTATTCAGACTCTGGGAAAATTGTCTGCAACAGTAAACATGGTTGAAATGTTGTTTGGTGTAAAGTCAGAAAGATAAGTTATTAAGGGCGAAGCCCCCTGCCAATTCAGCACCATGGACAGGGGCGGCAGTCACTGAACTAACAACTACAGGGAGAGTGAGTATTTTCAGAACAATGGGCATTTGTTGTTGGGATAACGGCTGTTGGACAAACGGACTTTCTGTCCAATGGGGCATTTTTTGGACTATTGGGGTTTTGGAATGATAGGGCATTGGAACAATGGGCAGTCCCCCTTTCACTTAAGGCTGGTAATATGCTTAACTTGCCTGTGAGTGTCCATTAGAGTTCATGTGACAGGCTTGGCTCTGTGCAGAATTCTGTTCACTACACCAGTCCTGTAGATACCAACCTACGTAAGTGTGGATCACCTCCACCCAGCAGACTCCAGAAATTAGTAGGTATGAACAGAACTACTATGTTTCCATGGTGTCTGCAGCTGTCTATGTGTCTGTTTTGGAGTAGACAAATGCTACTGCTGTTGAAAGACATGGCTTAAATTGCTAATGGATGACAGCAAGCGCTGTGTGGCCTTGTTAGAAAAGGGGAAAATGTCTTGTATCAATGTTTGTAGTCTACACAGTAATTACATTCCAGTCAGTAGGGCACTAAGGAAGTTGACAGCATGTCACCCGGCTGTCTTTGATGTCAGTCACCCGCTGCCATGAGAAACACCCACCCAGAGGCCTGAAGCTCAGACACTAAAAAAACATGTCCAACAGTGATTTACCCCCATTAGAAAAATGGAAAAACATGCAAAATATCCACAGTATCATTTTAGTTTAGATTTCCTTCTGCAAAAAGTGAAGAGAAATCAACTATTTCAATTTCAAGCCAGCCAATTATCCAATATCACTTTAGTCAATCATGATGAAGTTTTTAATTGCTATCAGGAATGTCTCCATGATGAACATAAGATTAGACTCTTATGCAACATCAATGGGACAATAAAAAGATTATGAGATAGTTAAGCGCCAGGCATGAGAAAACAATATTTCTGCATAATGATAAAATTAAAATGTTGTCTTGGGAAACTAGCCTAAAAGACAAATGAGTACCACAAAAGTGCTAACTAGCCCAGGGGGGACGGAATAATTATGTGTCAAAATAAGGTGACGTACTGGATTCATTACGATTGGTCCACAGGGAGGATGCGACATTGTTTTTCTTCTTATTTCTGCAGGGAAAAAGGGAAGCAGGCTTTAGCTGGGGACTTTTTTGCCAACAACTTCCCATCCTTTGTATGTCTGCCTCTTTTTTCTTCTTCTCTTACATAACATACGCCATGCGAGGGGGGTGCTTTTATCCACCTTATAGTTTCCACGAGTGCTTACATTTTTAGCCTGGGCGGTAGACTCATGCTCTTCTCTCTTTTCATCTCCTCTTCTGTCCTCTTCTGCACTCTACCCTTCAATTTTACACCCACCCAGTTGTTGTTTCCATCTCATTGGAGCTGTATTCCCCCCTTGCTGCGCTGTCCTCCTCCTCCTCCTCTCATCTCTCCATCCCTCCTCTGAGGACACTCAGCTTATGGTCTGTGTTTGGCCGGGCAGCCAGATGTGCGTCGGTGCTGAGTGTGTGCTACTGTACGAGCTGAACATCTGCTCAAAGCTGCTCTTACTGTACATTAAGTGGACCAAGCTGTTAAGCTCTCTGGATACTCCACGTAGCCGGGTATTCTATTCATTCAAACGGCTGATTTTAGAGCTTAATTATAGAATCTAATCAGTGGTAGCAGAAGAACACACGCATTCTTTACTCAAGTAAAAGTACAGATACTTGTGTTAAAAAAAAGACTAAAAGTAAAAGTAGAAGTATTGATTCAATTTCTTTAGTCAAGTAAAAGTGAAAAGTACACGCTGTGAAATGTACTCACAATGTAAAGGTAAAAAGTCACCCTCTGAAGGACATTTCTACCTGCTGTGCCTGTGACTGAACTTCAGCTTCTCAGCGTGGTTGAGTCTCCCTCGCTTTCTGTTTAATCTTTTTACGTCTGGTCATGTCAGTTTCGTCTTATATTTATTAGGTTGTTTTTCTTCTTGTTATCTTTTTCATCTTATGTAGTTTGTGTCTTGTTATGTCTTGTTACATTTTTTCATCTTGTTTCGCCTTTATGTCACCTTCTTCTTTTAATTTCTTATTACGTCTCTTTTATTTTGTCACTTTTTTTATCTTTTCATCCTGTTACCTTTTTTTCACTTTTACATTTTTCGTCATGTTGCATTGTTTACGTCTTTTTCATGTTGTTATGTCTCTTTCATCTCATTGTTTCCATGTCATGTCTTAAACACTGTTTTCGTCTTATTACCTCAGTTTGTCCTGTTACGCTCTTACGTATTTTTCCATTTTTTTCGTCTTGTAACATCTTTTTAAGTCATTTTATGTCTCAATGTATATTTTATGTCTTTTGCATCTTTTTTTGTCTTGTCACGTCTATCATGCGTGATATACACCGATGGATACACCAAGAATTATTGTCCCATCCATTTAGGCTGAAATAAGTCTTGATGTTGGTAAAGTGGGACACAATGATGCAAAATAAAAATAATCAGTAATTTTTATTTTTTTTAAGTATTTGCATTTCTTTACTTCCCACCCCTGATTGTAATAGATTCTGATTGGCTGTAGGTTCTGATGAACTCAAATAACTAGAATTCAAGCAGGACTTTGAGTCGTAAAGATCCAGTCTGACAATCAGAACAGAGCTATAATGGCTCACCAGATTATGTTCTTATCATGCATGCATTGTATTAAATGTGCTTTTGGAGCAAAGCTCAATGACCCCCTGAATTTAAGAGCTTAACCAGTGTGGAGCAATACTGTGTAGTCCATTTTCATACATATAATCTGTCCCTCAAAGTCCACATCTGCATTCAAATATAAAGAGAGCATGATCAACATTATGGCAGGCTCTAACATAAAGACGTAATCCTCTAACAATTCAAAAAAAATAAGAAAAGCTTTGGATTTGCCCTCCCATGTGTTTCCGGTGACTTCCTGACCAGTTTTATTTTTTAAAACCCTTGTGTCGCCCATTCCTCCATCTGTTAAACTCTGCAGCTCAGCGCCCCTCAGCCTCAATTCTCGAGCCGTAACAATCTCTTCATGCTGAAACACACTGTACCTGCCCACTAAAAATAGCACAATGCCGGTTAATGGCTTTATATAAGGCAGTGGGTGTGGGTCTGTGCGGCGAGAGAGCAATTCAGGAATAGTTATGATTCCTGGGGGTAGATGGGGATAATGGTGGTGAATGTGTGAGAGGACTTGGTATAGAATATACCAGGCATCTTTAGAACCTGCACTAAGTAATATTATGTTTCATAATTTAATTAATTATTTTGAATAATTTTTAAATGTCTCACTAATTAAAAGGAGAGTTCAATGAGAACCCTTTTATGTTCCAAGGCTTTTAGCAAGAACTTACCCAAGTGCTGATAAGCTTTCTATATTCCAGTGATTTTTTTTTACTACAACCCACCGAAGGAGCTCTAAAGGAGAACTCTTCTATGATGTAATTGTTCCCCCTAAAACTCTCTCTGAGGGTTCTATTCAGAATCTTCCCACCTTCTGAAGGTGCCAACAAAAACTCACCCAGTGGGATCTACCAGGAGTCCCTTTATATTCTGACCGATTTATCCAGAACCCACCCAAGGGGCTTTAAAGGAGACGGTTCCACCCAAAACCTCTCTGTGGGGTTCTATCCGAAATCTTTCCATCCTTGCAGACCATGAGCAACAACCCACCCAGGGGGTTCTACGAAAACCTTTCATATTTCAATGTTTTTTTATAGAACCCACCTCTCTGGGGGTTCTATCCAGAATCCTTTCACCTTCTAAGAGCACTAACAAGAAACTACCCAGTGGGTTTCATGAGAACCCCTTTAAATTGTATATTCCAAGGGTTTCCCTTTCATATTTCAATGTGTTTTTTCTAGAGCCCACCTAGGGGGCTCTGAAGGAGAACCCTGTGGTGTAATGGTTCCATCCAAAACCCTCTCTAGGAGTTTTGGGTTTTATTAAGAACCCACCCAGAGAACCTTATTGGATTCAAAGGGTTTTATCTAGAACCCCCGGGGGGTTCTACCAAGAACCCTTTCAGATTCCAAGGGTTTTATCGAAAACATACACAGGAAGTTCTCTGGAGAACCCTTTTATATAATGGTAGAAAGAACCCTTGTTGAAATAGTTGTTTCATTAATCCTTGTAGAATTCTTTCTTCCAAAAGGGGTTCTTTGGATGACAATGGTTCTTAATGAAACCTTTAGTCTTACAGAAAACCCTTAACGAAGCCTTTCTTCTAAAAAGGGTATTGCAGTAGGAAATGGTTCTAGGTAGAACCTTTGGAACCCAATCATTTTTTTAAGTTTAATATTCTCCAGACATCCATGTGCTTGTTCAGAGGAATGAGTGCTGCTGGTAAGAAGAGAAAATTCAGTTGTGGCTTTGACATCTTCAAAGTAATTTGCAATTGATATTCAAAGCACGCGTCCCTGTCATCAAACATCCACCTATTCACATTTCAGTGTTTGATATCGGATAAACACTCGCAGCTTCACCCCACTGGGAAAATGGAGGCAGACGATTGGGTAGAAGACCAAAGGACGGGACAAGACTGGTGATGGAGGGATGGAAACAACGGTGGTTAAAAAGACAGGGGCAACAACCTACAGGGACTGGCTGCACACATTTAGGTTTCCTTTAATAGAAAAACACCTCCTCTCCTGGTCCCCTTTCTCAGCTGGTGCTTGTTTCCGCTCAGCTCTCAACGGTGTCTTCTTTGAAAACACACATGCAGTACATTTCTTGCACACACACAAGGCTTAGTGCTGCACTTGCTGTCAGAAGGGGGGGAAGGAAAAAGAGGCAGAAAGCCTCTAAAAGCTCAGCAGAAATGTATTTATAGACAGAAATAAAAGGATTATACCTCCATGAAGGAGTAAGGGGAAAGCCAGTGATTTCCAGACATGCCAGATGCTGTACAATCTCGGTTGGGAGCGGGGAAGAGAGGGAAGGCGGGGGTGGGAAGGAAGATGCAGAGGACGAGGAGGGGGGGAAGAAGTGGAAGGGACTGACAGATGGAGAGAGACAGATTGACGAAGAGAAACAAGGATTGGCGCTTTCTCAGTTTTACTTCACTAGCTTCAGATTGGCCTCCGAGCCACATCAGACCCCGGTAATTATCCCCTGCCAGCTTGCTTGGAATAGGGTGGCTTTTTGTGAAGGGGTAAGCCTGCTAAGTGATAATTACCAGCATAATGAGAAAGCTACACTCTTAGAAATAAGGGTTCTTCCTGAAGGTTTGAGGTTCTACTCAAAACTGTCTGCTTCTGAAGAACCCTTGATTGAAAAAAGCGTTTTATCAAGATTCCACTGAAAACCACTTTCATCTTTTTGGAAGAAAGAATTCTATTGTTGCATGATCAAAGGATTGTTGGAATCTCTGAAGAACTCCTTCACCAAGGGTTCGTCAAGGGTTCTTTCTACCATAATATAAAAGGGTTCTTAGTAGAACCCCCTGGATCGATTGTAGATAAGACCCTTGGAATACAAAAAGGACTCTCAATAGAACCCCTGGGAGTGTTCTGGATGAAACCTTTGGAATATTCAGTCCTTGGATTGTTCAGAGTAGAACATCCTGAGTCCATTCTAGATAGAACCCTCAGAATATAAAAGGGTTCTTGGTAGGAGAGTATTCTAGATAACACCGTTGGAATATAAAAAAGTTCTTGGTACAACCTCTTGTGTGTAGATAGAACCATTGAACCCCATGAGTGTGTTCTAGATAAAACCTGGAAAATAAAATGTTCTTGGTAGAACCATAGGATGTAAATAAAACCCTTTGAATATAAAAATGATTCTCAATAGAACCCCCTGGGAGTGTTCTAGATGAAACCCTTGGAATATAAAAAGGTTCTTAGCAGAACAGCCTGGGTGGGTTCCAGATAAAACTCTTGGAATATAAAAAGGTTCTAACTAGAACCTCCTGTTTGTGTTCTAGATGAAACCCTTGGAATATAAAAAGGTCCTCAGTAGAAACCTTTGGGTGGGTTCTTGTTGGCACCCTTGAAAGTGGAAAGGTTTCTGGATAGAATCCCCAACAGGGTTCTGGGTAGAACTATTATACCATAGTAGGGTTCTCTGTAGAACCTCCCATCAGAAGTTGGATGTTGTAGTAATAACTCTTTATGTTGTGTTCCACATAGAAATTTCTGAAAGGGTTCCAAGTGACACCTTTATGAAAGATTCTACCTGGAACCAAAAAGGATTTTCCTAAAGGAACAAGCTGAAGAACACTTTATGGTTCTTGTTAGCATCTGTATCTCTGAGCGTGTACCTTTCTCTCACTTTGAGTATGTGTGGGTTCTGCTGTTCATGAAGGCACTTTTGGATTATTTTAAAAGTATTAAAAACGACTTCTTATTTTTCTTGCTAATACCGTCCTGCTTTTGAGAGCGAGGACGGATAAAAGGAAAATCCACCAAACAGCTGTCAAAAGTGGAACCACTGCCAAACATGCATTACATAACAACCCCAAACTCATTTCATTCCCCGCATATTCCATTCATACTCCTACAAATTAAAAGTGTCGACCCCCACCTCAGTCCCTACTCCTCCCCCCTTCTCTTTTTGACTTCTTCCATGCCTCACGCTGTGCAGATGTTAGCTCCCGGATGTGCGCATGCAAGTGCTAATACCCTGCCTGAGTCCTCTCTCTCGCTGTTGCTAAGGAGAATACAGTCAAGCCTTTAGAGGGAAAAAAAAGCAAAGAGGCAGAGGGAGAGAGGGGGGGATGAATAGGAGCTCGTGAAAAGAAAGAGGAGGAAATGAGGCAGTGGGTGACAAGATTTCAGCTGGAGGAGACAGTCTGTCAAAGCAGTGAGAAGGTGCTCATCGCCATGACTTCAATGAGACTGTACGTAGCTCGCAGATAGGCTGGATTCACTGTAGAGTTATGACACACACCCTCGTCCTCTTCGTCTTCAAATTAAAAGAAGAGGAAGTGCATGATAAGATAATCTACCGCGGGATGTTCTCCCTACTAATAAATTAAATGTTATTGATTTTCAAACACTTAAGCTTGACAAATGATCATGTGAGGGTTAATGTGCCTTAATCACATCCTGCTTGCACTCTACACAGACCCAAAGAGGACGGTGTGTCTCTGTAAATATTTTTCTATGGACAGAAACTGCTAAAATCAGAAATAAAATAAATAAATGACTCAATAAATGAATTAGTATGCCATTAAATGCACCAAACATAATATCAGAAATATCTGAGGCATTAGTTAATAAACAAAATGTGACATAAATTAATATTTCTGTTTTAAAGGAGCAATACGTAGCAACAGCACATTGAAAAACGAGTACTGCAGTCCAAATAGCAAAGTGGAGCCATACACTCTTAGAAATAAAGGTGTAACTAGAACCATAAAAGGTTCTTGTCCCCATAGGAGAATCCTTTTTGGTGCCTGTTAGAAACTTTTAGTAAGGTTCCTCTTGGAACCCTTTCAGAGAATCACACTTTGAACCCACCATGAAGGGCTTTACCTAGAACCAGGTTTCACCCAGAACTCCCTATGAGATGTTCTGCAGAGAACCCTTCTATGATGTAATGGTTCCACCCAGAACACTCTCTGGGGGTTCTTACCAGAGCTTTTCCACCTTCTAAGGATGCTAACAAGAACTCATCCAGGGGGTTCTACTGAGAACCTCTTTATATTCCAATGATTTTTTTTT
>JAJHUR010091005.1:0-41870 GCA_027495735.1 Lutjanus campechanus
TGTGTGTGTGTGTGCGTGTGTGCTTTCAATTGCTTCTACAGCTGCAAGCCCCTTACAGGCCCAGTGTAATCAGTATACTTCAGCTGCACATTTCTCCCACTCAGTGGACTAAAGCCATTTTGCCTTCTACTTTCCCTCCTGATGTCTCAATTTAGAGTTAAAGCAACATTCTAGAATACTGATGGATGAAATGAAGGTTTACGTCATGTTTATTACATATACATTACAGATTACATATGTTATTTATGGAATAATTGATCTGTCTGACTATGAAAGGGCCTCAATGTGAACTCATTTCAATAAACAAAGGTATACATGAATGTTGCACAGTGGTATAGTAATTAGTAGTCTGTACTAGCTGTCATAGTAGTTGTGGGACTCAGTAGGAATAATAGTAGTAGCAATTTTAGTGACAGTGCTACAAGTTATAGAAGTTGTAGTAGTGGCCAAATTTACAGCAGTAGCTGTATTAGTAGTAACAGTGGTGGGGTCACGCTTTAGGAGGAACAGGGGCAAGAGAAAATAAAAAGGGCACCATGATGCATTTTTGCTGAAAAAGTTCCAGTCGTTTGACTTCGACTGAAATTGTTATATACTGAGCAGCAATGCACATTGTGCATGCAGCAACACAGTCAGTAACGTCGCAGCCACAACAGCGCTGGTAACAGCCACACACACTCGGACACTTGCTGGCATGAAATCGGGGTTAGCGACAGACTCCAAAAACAGGATAAAGAGAAGACAGACGGATAACAAAGAGACAGAGCAGCTGAGCAGTTAGGAGTGTGGCTGAACAATGGTAAACTTTGTAGCTTTTCAGGCTAATGTTAGCTAGCAGCAGACTAGTACCATGAGTTAAAATCTCACCTCCTGTTCTGGCTGAAGAATGAACAATCCTGTCAACGCGTCGCCTCAGAAATCTTCTGAATCAGACTCAGTCTGAATCAGTTTAACGTTTAACTCGTCTCCAGTTTACATCTGCTTCCAGAAGATCCCATGAAATCATCAATCAAATTTTCTAGCATGTAGGGCACCCACCAGGGCACTTTATAATCTACCATAGGGGCATCTAAGAGGGCACTTGGCAGCATTTTTTCAAACTCGGGGAGTGGTAGTGTTAATAGTAGCAGTCAATGCTTGTAATAATAATAATGTAATAGTGAAGTTGTAGTAGTAGCAGAGGTTGTAGCAGTCACTGTAATACAGTTGCAATAGTAACAGTAGTAGCAACATTAACTGTAATAGTTGTAATCATAGACATGCAATTGTGTCGACCCTCAATTGTGGATCCTGTGTGCGCAGGTCTGTATTTTGGGCCTGTGTGTGTGTGTGTGTGTGTGTTAGTGTGTGTGTGTGTGTGTGTGTGTGTGTAAATGGGAATGAGAAAATTGAATTTACCCTTGTGGATTAATGAAATTCTTCTTCTTTCAGAGGAGAAGCAGTAGTAATTGCAATAAGAGTAGTAGCACGAGTAATAGCAATACTGGTAATTCAACTACTACTAGTAGTAGCAGAGGCAGAAGTTATAGCAGCAACCGTGGTGGCAGAGGAGAAGTGGACGGAGCCACTGTGACATCAACCATTGGTTTGTGGACTGCCACAAGTAATAGTATTTGTACATAAAGATGTCATATTCTACTTATTCACAGCGTTATGACGCACGTGTCTCTCCTATATTAAATTATGCTTCAAGGATATGAGGCTTTAAAGAACGTTAAGTAACAGACTCCATACAGAACAGAGCTGCACATTGTTTCATTCGTACGTTTGCTCCTATTTTGACTGCTCAGGGTGATCTGGGTTTGATTCCTGCTGCAGTAAGGCGAAAATGTGAGCAGATCAGGCTGCGTAACTGTCTTCTTAATGTGTCAGAAAACAGAGTCAATAAGAAGGTTTTTCTTTGGAGTAAATTGCACAGTTCTCCACTGCTTAAACAGATTCATGATGATATGTACAGTAACAATTTATCATGCAGCGTAAACTCAGTTAGAAGAAAGTTACTTGTTAGATTTGAGGCGAAATGGTTAAATGATATTTTGTTAAAACCAAAATTACGAACATATATTCAAATCAAGCACAATTATGGCTCTGAATCTCATGTTACAGCAAACTTAACAAGGAGTCAAAGGTTTAGTCGCACAGCTGAGAACAGGAATCCTTCCTCTGAATCTTGAAGTTGACAGATTTAAAAACATTCAGGAGGACAAGAGGTTATGTGAACTATCTGAACCAGGAGAAGTTGAGAAAGAATCACATTTTCTTCTGTATCATCCTTTTCATAATGAGTTAAGAATGAAATGTAATGTGCATAAGTTGGCCAACTTTGTTTCTGAAGCTTGGGAAAAAAACGTCAGGATGGTTTATTTGTTTAACATTAATTGTAATTTATGTTGCTAGTCTGGTTTCTGGTCTGTTTCTCTAGATAATGGCGTCTTGGAAGCCTGTTCGGGCTGGGCACATTCCTTGTGCATGAGACAATAATAAAAATTATATCAATCTATCAATCAGTCAAGTATTATTATTTTGAAGCCTCGGCTCAAAGTTAACCAGAAGTCACAGCTGACTTTAATTTGATGTGAATGCAGCCAACAAGGTATTTTGTTTTGTCTGCCTGTATTTTACTGTGTAAAATGTTGTTCCACATGCTGTGCATTGTACTGTTTATGTTAAGCTAACACGGCCCATATCATCTCGTCAGCACTGTTGAGTTTTGTTTCCACGGCGGATTTAGCGAGGAGCCTTCAAATAAACCAGTAGCGAGAAAAAGCCACTTCGAGGGAATTAAAGTATTACATTTGTTTTCAGTGGATGGTATTTTGCCTCTGAGGTTTTTCCACCTCTCTTGGAGTCAGATTCATGAAAAATATTGAATAATGTAGAATGATTTGTAAGAGTATTGAGTATTGGCAGCCTCAGATCCAAAACCATCAGTGTCGGCCTTCAAAGAGCGTGTATCCTGTGAGTTGTAGTCTCGGTGAATCAGTGTCCAAGCTAAGCCTGAGTTCCTGTTTGCACTCCACCACCACCACAGCATTAACTGTACTGTATTTCTTTTTTGTTTTCATTAGAGGGTTAGACGGCAGCACCCGAGAGATTCCTCCATTTCTCCTACTTTGCTCACTTCTGCCTATGCTTCAGTGATTGATATTAAATCTGTTCTGTTTGATCAATAATTAAAGGTGCAGTGCCTAGTGTTCCCAGACTAGACTGAGCATTATGAATTATAGATTGTTATTCCTGCTGGTCTGATCAAAGAATAACAACAACAGCCCTTCGCCCGGTTGGAGCACTACCAGTACTGATGCTCTCTACTGACTGGATAACACAGGATTATTATTTCATCTCTCTAATACTCATCCTCGATCATGGGTTGTTGTTTTTTTTTTTGCTGCTTAGTGCAATGGTCCAAGTTTCTATTCAGGAAGAGAGAGAGGCAGAGAGGGGAGACGAGTTAAAACGAAGGTCTTTGGCCAGATGGATCCGAAGCCTTCCGTGTCGATGCCAACGCTGGCCAGCATATGCAAAAGACATGCTTGTTTTAATTACACTTCCACCCAAACAAATTGACTATTGTCACGCTAGGACGTGGTACTTCTTTACACTGTCAGCGATCAAAGTCGGAACACACAAATGAACACATGCTCATATGCACATGAATGTCTGCTCACATATGGTCTTTTCTTCTCTTCTCGTTTGAATGCACCCCTCTAAGTTGTGTCTCATATAGCTACACCAGTTACTGTCAGAACTGCCTGCAGACATCGGTTTAGATTTTCACAAATTAAGGTTTAATAGTTTGGCTTTGTGGGAAATTCACTTAATCGCTCTCTTGCTGAGTGTTAGATGAGAAGATTGATAGCACACTCATATCTGTCTGTCTGTCTGCCTGTTAAATATGATTAGAACCAGCAGCTGGTTAGTTCAGTACAAAGACTGGAAACGGGAGACTCTCAATGGGCAGCTTTGAGCTAATCTGCTACCATGTTTACTGCTAACCACTGTTAGCTGTGTGAGCTGTTATGGTATTTAGTGAACCCCACCGGCTGTCAGTTTGACAGTACTGTTTTATAAGTATATAAATTAATACATTTCAGTAAAAACTGATAATTTAAAAGGATATTTGTTGTCGATTCATTACACTGGCATTGAGTTATGTTGACATCGGATGTTTCTCCTAATACATATTTACTCACACATACAAGAAACTGATGGAAAATCTTTGATAATGGAAGTGAAATAAAGAAAGTGGAATGCAAGACCAATTTATATCAAAAGGATCTCGACATTTGTTTTTGAAAACCTGATTAGACAGAAGTCATATTTGCTGATGTGATCATCCACCCGATGTGTACTCAACTCTATGTCAATGTGAGGAAGATCTTCAGTTCACAAAACAATCCTGGAGTTTCAGCAGAAAACAGGGTTGCAGCTAGTGGCAGTGATTGGAGACCAAATGTAAATGAACAACACAAAACAAACACAAAATGTCTCCATCCTGCTCGTGTGGTGTAATCCAAGTATCCGCGAGCCGCAACATTAAAATTTAACCACAAAAGACGCCATTTACGCCATGTTTTTAGCCAAAATGTCAACTGTAGCATGTAGCAGGTAGCATGTAAACATGGCGTCGATCTCGCAATATTTTCACACCTGCATCCATTAAGAGATATACGAAGTCAGATTCTTAAATGTGAATATTTTCTGGTTTCTTTACTCCTCTCTGACAGTAAACTGAATATTTTTGAGCTGTGGACAAAACAAAAGACATTTGAGGATGTCGTCTTGCGCTTTTATCAACATTTTTCATTTTTTATGGACCAAGCAACTAATTGATTAATTGATAAAATAATCAACTGATTAATCAATTATGAAAATAATTGTTTATTACAGCCCTAAAAACAATATATCAGGTGAAACAATTTCACCGTATTTCACACTGAGTTAATCCAAAAGTAACAAAAGTTGGGGCACATGACTAAACCTAGCGTGAATAAAACTTTGACCTTACCTTGTCCATGAACATGATTTCTCCCTGAGTCATTGTAGACTTTCATCAGCTATGATGTGGTTGTGTAAAAGTGAATGAGTGACCTTAATTAGCATCAGTGGTAACACTTGTGTTTACACTATTGTTTCCTATCAAAACAGCTGCCGTCCTTGAATAATCTCTGTTTGAGTGATATCATCAGGCTAGCTGTTTCCCTGTTTTCAGTCTTCATGCTAATCTAAGCTAACCAGCTGCTGGCTGTAGCTTCATATTCAGGCAGACTAATATATGAGAGTGGTATCATTCTGCCTAAAATTTGAACTGTAGTGTCTATGGTGAGAGACAAATTATTATTTTTTTTATCCTGTTTGAATAGAGTCACGAATTCGCACCAAATGGTTTGCGTAAGTGACGTCATGACTTTCTCCTTCTGAAAGCTAACGTTAGCCACTGAAGCTATGATGCCTGTGTGTTTTCATTCTGGGATGTAGTCACTTATCTCCTCTTTCTCTTCCTGGCAGATGAAGTGACCAGGAGTTGCAGGATAAAACACTTGAGGTAAGATAACATTACAGGGTGATGGTCGTGTTGGTGCTGGTGACATATATAGTGTGAGATGAGTGATGTTGTTCACTGAAAACTAAACTAAACTACAACAAACTTACCACAAATTGAAACTTTCTTGACTTATTAAATGATCTTTTAAACTGACAAACGTCACGTGTGTAATTTATGACACAGTTCAGACGGGATCAAAAATGAATTTGTCTTTGCCATAGGCTACCGCTCATAGTTTTTCCAAAGTTAGGTCCCACGAGACACACTGGAAGGGGCGTGTCCTCACCTCTATTGGCATATCTCTAACTGTTCCTCTAAGTTAGTATTTTGACTTCAGGATGTGTAAAGTGAACTCAGTTTATCTTGATGCGACGTCATTTCCTAAGGAGCTGAGGAACCGCAAAACCTGCAAGTGAGCAGAAAGGAAAAACAGCCCAAGGCGGCCTCCACGCAACACCATTGTGTGATAGTAGTGTTTTGCATGTGTGTGTTTGTGTGTGCGTGTGTGTGTGTGTGTGTGTGTGTATGTGTGAAGCACTTTTGTGCCCAGACAGAAGCAGTCAAAACAGGAAAAACCCACCGGCCAGCTGCCCCTGTCTGTCACCCCCGCTCACCTCTGTCTGAGGCTGAGCGTATGAGCGTGCATGTACAGTATGTGCATATAGTGTGTGTGTGTGTGTGTGTGTGTGTGCCATTAACACCTGGCAGTCTCTGTCTTATCCAGTCTCTAATAGAGTGGCTGAATGGGGTGAAGCTGCCTGCAGTGAGAAGAACAATGTGTTAGAGACAATAATAGACCATTACACTGTGGGAAACTCCACTCTCTTTTCAGGGCCTATTCATTCATACAGGAAATGGAGAAATATACAGAAATCCACACACTTTAACACACACTCAGACACACACAGACATTACACATGTTTCCTTTGTTCACACACTGTAGCAGAAATGAGTTTATTTAATAATGGGCATGTAGAGCAATGGGATGTATCACTACCTAATATGGTTAATTTAATAAGTTAATTCTGAATTCAGAGCTTGTTTATTTATATCTGCGCTGTCTTTTGGCACAGTTTCATTTTCGCGTGGCAGCTCTCCAGATATGATGCCTTGTTTTCAACTTTTGCCAAAACCTCCAAACCACCTTCCTCCTTTCTAATTCTAATTTTCACTCCCTCTCTCCTCAGTTACACCCACACACACACTCTCTCTCTCTCTCTCTCACACACACACACACAGACACACACACACGTACGCACACGCACGCAGACCCATGCTGAGCCTCGGCTGTGGTAATTAGATACAGTCTGTCTAACTGTCAGACATCAACTGGTACCAGACACCAGACTCCAACCTCATTGGCTAATCCGCCAGACGCTGCCACGCATTCCGATTGGCTGTTGCCTCCTCCGCTGCTCTGACTCTGACCCAGTAAACTCGCGTATGAACCAAATCCCCACATTTCCATTGGCTGTCTCCGAGACACATGACTGGTGCTCACAGACGCTCTCTGGCTCGGCTGCTCCCAGAGGAGGATACAGTTATCCTCCTTACAGAGAAAAACAACACCATTCATCACCTCCTTCTCTCCCTCCGTCTCTCCTCATCTATCTCTCTCCTGTGTTTAGGCTATGTTCTGCTGTGTTGTTATGTTTCTGTCTTTGTCCCCCCAAAGGTTCTGAAGACACTCCAAGTCCTCTGGATGCCCGGGTCAGACTGAATTACCTCGTCTCAGAATAACAGCTACACTTGTAGAAATAAAGGTGCAAACTAAAATCATAAAGGGTTATTTGGCTTGTCCCCAGGAGAGAACCATCTTTGCTTCCAGGTAGAACCTTTTCTAAAGGTTCCACTTGGAACTCTTTCAGAGAGTTCTATCAAGAACCCAACATAAAGAGTTATGTCTAGAACCATCTGTGAAAGGTTTCACCCAGAACCTGTGATGATATGCCTTTTCCACTGACAGGAAACTTGGCCCAGAACTTGAAAAGGTTGGTTCTAGCAGGTTTTCCTTGGGAACCGAAGTGGGCGTGTCACATTCTACAGGTTGTTGTGCATTCTGCTACGCCCTCTGTTGACAACAAGTTTGCTCAAAACTGGTGGAAATGCGGCCTGATTCACCAAGGTTCAGAAGAAGGACCGGAACCAGTTCAAAAACCAAAACTTATTTGGTGGAAAAGAGCCCAGAGGTTCTAAAGGAGAACCCACCTGTGGTGCCATGGTTTCACCCACAACCCTTCCACTAAATTAGCCCTTGTTCTTGAACTAGATCTGTTCAAGATTTTTGGAACCTTGATACTATCGAGGAAATCAGCTTGGATTTCCGTCAGTTTGAGTGGAACCATTGTATTCAAGGATGTCATCAACAGAGACACACAATGACCACACAATGACACACTGTAGAATATGACACACACACTTTTGTTTCCCACGGAAAACCTGCTATTTTTTGTTTCCAGCTGGGAACCAACTTTTAGGATTCCGAGCCCATTTATTTTTTGGTGGGAATGCTCTGAACCATTCAGAATCAGGTGCATAAACTGAAACAGGGCTGGTTCCATGTTGGTGGAAAAGGCATATCTGAGGGTTCTATCCAGGACCTTTATACCCACTAAGGCTGCTAACAAGAACCCCCTCCTCAGGCTGTTTCCAGAGAATCCTTGACAAACCCGTTCTTCAGAAACAAGATTCTTGATAAGTTGAATGTTTCCGGGCAGAATCTCAGCCCTTTCAGGAAGAACCCTTACTGCTAAGAGTGTAAAGTTGATCCTATCAGATCCAGGCTGGGGGGAAATAATCCCCAAGGATGTTATTTATCTAGACTGGTCTCCTTATACAGTCTTATTTTTTGACCGGAAACACTAATTATTTTTACTTCCATTTCCTCCCACGTTAAACTCTCACACCCCCGACAGCCAGTGGCCGGTGAGCAGGATAGGCCCTGTCATGGAGCCATAAATATTTATCCGGCTCACTCATTGAGCTCTTACTGCTCAGCACCAGCGTGATGAGGCAGGATCGGTTTCACACAACAGGTTTATGTTGTCATTTCCTGTCGCTGACAGTAGTGAACAAACACTGATCCCAGCGGTTCCAGACCAGGAAGGATATTTGAATTCTTCCTTTATTTTTCTTTAGCCCTGACCCTCTTTTCCTATTTCTCATGGTATTGTGCCACATGAAGCTACTGTACATTAGGGGTGGACTGATACTGTACAAATACAATTATCAGTAATAAAGTAAACCAATAACACATATGTTGGTATAGAAAATCGTAGAGGAGTTTGGTAGAATCAACAAATAGAGACTCATCAATTTAAGTTTCTATAGATACATGTTCAGCATATTAATAGACTTCCCAGCATGCACTTTCCAACATTATCTTAAAACAAAAAGTGTTGAGAACTCCCAACAGCATTTCATATTCGTCTTGATGCCAAATGTTTTTTGTTGTTGTTGTTGTTGTTTTTTTCTTAGAAAAAGAAGCTCAATATGGGATCCGAAAATCATTCAGGCTGATAATCGGTTGACCCGTACTGTACATGGGGGTCATGTACTGGTCACAAAAGCTGACTTGTAATCAAAAAGTCCCTTATTTTATATTCAACAGCAGGGAAAATGCAAATGATGTCTTCTACATAAACACTTACAACAAAACCCTCTGGGACGATCAGTCGCTTTACGTCAAACTGGATTCAAAATACCTTTTCGCGAAGAAATCAGCTTCCTTGGTGTTTGTTTTGGCTTATGTTTAGTCAAATTGTCATGAAAAGAAGACATTTAAGTTATGTTTATCTTTCTGCCATGATATCACCCCCACATTCATGTTCCCCAGGTGCGTTGGTGCTAATATTAGCAAGCAAGGCTAACTAGCTTCCTCTCTGTGATTTAAAGATAGTTCAGGTAGTTTGCTAGCTTCCACTCTCCACATTTGAATGTTATGACAGCAAAGACATCTTAAATCAATGATGTATAATCAACAGTCTGTGGGAAATGTATCCACTTGGCAGAATGAGGAAGGATGTGACCCCCCCTTGTTATCAAAATGTCCAAAATGCATTTTGGTCATTTGTTGTCCTGGGCAGCTCTCAGTGTGAATGTCAGAAGAGGCGATCTACACTCATTAAACAAAGTTAAAAAACAAATTTGTATGTATTACCTCCCTGCAGACACAGATGCCAGTGTACGCTGTGATGTATGAGGGTCGATCGACTTCACATCACTCTTAAGATCCCTCCCAGCGATCAGAGGATATTTGATCAGCGTGTCCCATTAACACGTACAAAGCACAGAGCGTCATGGTACGCAGGGCTTTCACACACGCAGACGATCACAGATAGAAAGCCGTTCAGCATTCTGTATCGCCATGTTCACATGTTTGATCAGGCTTTATGTTTGCTCATATGAAGTGTCACTGTATACGGCTCTGTGTGCACACACTCAATTATCTCCTTTCAATAGGCCCTGACTGGAGCTGTGGTGCCAGCAGACTAGTCATGTGTATAATCCAGAGTGCCTGGCCATTACAGCTGGTCAGTCAGGCATGTACATGCATGTGGTAACATGGCAAATGGTCAGATCAAAGTTTTTCAAGTAAATTTATATACAGGAAACTACTTGGGCATTGATGTTTTTTTTTGTTTTTTTTTTAGCAATGCCATGTTTTACACATTTACACCCAGTAGCTTCCTGGTGTGTTTAATTTGTGGTCTGAGAAGCTCACATGATGAATCTCAGGGTTAAGTGCCTTGCTCAAGGACACCGTGTCTGGTGAGAGGATGGAGCAGGGGTCCTTATTAACTTCCCTTACCTGACGAGATTTGAATCAACAGCTTTAAAATTCACAGCATTAGATGTGGAAATATCAGGAGATGAATGAGAGGGAGGTGGGACATCAGAGAAGCAGATGGAGAAACTGCTTGTACAGACAGAATATATTCACATGAACCTCGGTAAATTAAAGGTTTATTTTGACCAGACTAGAGTTGGTGATTGCTGGACCAGTGGAAAGATGAGCTATGGCATTTTTTTTGTTTACTTTTATTTTATTTCTGCCAAGTTTGAATGACAATGATGTTAAAATTATAGCTTTGCAGTTTTGGAGAGAGGAATAAAGCAGCTGTGTCAGGTTAAACAAAACACATCTTACTCTTTAAAAAAAAAGGTCTCTCTCTGTTGTGATCCTTTCCATAGTCCATAGTCAGAAACTTAGAATAACAATCTGAGCGTGTCAGTGGCAAAAGCAAGCTCTTTTAGTGGACATACTTTGACAGTGCGCAGTTGCCCAAAGGGATTGTGTTCTAGCTTTGTTTCGCTTCTGCTGGCTGCAGCGCTCTCCCTCAACACTAGACCACTTTCAAAAATTGTTGTCACCACACAAAGCTACAGTAAAATAGGGTCCAGGTTGCAAAATACCAAAGTTGCCCTTTAAGGCTTTTCTGACCACATTTGAGGTGGAATTTTGTGGCATTTTGCCGCACTCCTGTGCACCCAGATGTAAATTTTCACCACTTCTGACAAATGTGCCCAGTTTTATGAGTTTTTGAGCTTGTTTAGCACCTCAAAAATGCAATTCGTTTGAGTAAATTTGAGTAAATAATAATAATAATTCCTTGCATTACAATAGGGTCCTCAAACCAGTTGGCCCCAAAAAATAACACATTGGCAAGCAGTGCTAATGTTAAAGCTCCAACTAGCTTCAACTTTTTGAATGAACAACAGTTTGCCTAGCTAGCTAACTGTAACTTGAGTTTATGTGGTCAAGCTAGTGAGCCTAGCTAGTTTCGACTTTATACAAACAGCACAATGGTTCCTGCCAAATGTTGATTGTTGTACAACAAAGGGACAGACATAAGAGAAAATTAGAAAAAAAAAATTGTGTATCAACATGCGTGGGCCATATAGAATGACGTTATCCAGTCAGTAGCGCACCATGGAGGTTGACAGCGCGTCTCCCAGAAACACTAGCTGTCAGTCACAACCGCTACCACGGAAAACGCCCTCTCAGATGCTTGAAGCTTAGACATTGGTTCTATAGAAGCGTGCGAGAATGGTTTTATTCTCTTTTGAAAACTGGAAAAAACATGCACAATAGATGTAGTATCATTGTTTAACTTCCTTCACACAAAAATTGAGAAGTCAAATTTTTTGTTTGACTTTAAAGACTCTTTTTAAAATAACTGTTGATAAAAACATCTTTTTTTCCGGGAATAATGATGAAATTGTGTCACACAAGCCTAATGATTATGTAATCCCTTATCTTACATCCCTTATCTTCCTACAGTTTAACACCAAAACTGGAGCTACAGGGTCTCTACATGGCAACACTGATATGATGTATCAATGGCAAGGACAGTTCAACGTGACTGTCTGAAGATTTGGGTGATAACTCAAGTCTCATGAACATCCTGAAGAAATTCTTTCCTCTAAGGCAAACCAACTGGTTTCATGCTCTCAGCTCTTACACCCAAATAAGCTCCTCAGTCCTTGAGTTATATGAGTCACATACATGTCTGTGGCAACAGCAAACATGTCATCCCCGATACGTGATGTGATGCAATCCCCCTGTGGGCCAATCAGCAAACACTTTGTCACCTTCATTTGACCTGAAATTGAGGACAGCCCTTTTGGGCCGGCTTTTACTGCTGAAATGCCAAACAGTCAAAGTTTGAGACATCACATGACAGATTAATGAAAAGGCAAATGAAGGGAAAGAGAAATACCAAAATGACATTGTAGAAATGAATAGATGATTCACTGTCTTAACTCCTCATAATTGAATTGCCGGCAACACTATCATACTTTTGTTTATCGCTGTGGGTGCTTTCCCAATTGAGTCAGCTGGGAAACTGTGAACCTTATCAGTGGTGTAAACTTACAGATAAGGGAGGAGTCATTTCTGTCTGAGGAATAAACTGAGATTTCAGTACCACATCTTTAAAAGATATTTCAAAATTAAAAAGGGATTGAAAACAGTTTGAAGCGTACACATGTTGTGTTGTGTTGTGTTGTGTTGTGTTGTGTTGTGTACAATGGGTAGTCAAGTGTTGTTTATAAGTGTCTGTGGCACTTGGGGTCATGGATAAGCTTGACTCATCTTGGCTGCCAGACAAGGAAGGGCGACCACAGTGAGTTTGTTAACCATTTATTAGGATAAGCTGGATGTTCTTAATTAACTCTTTCCTGTTTGTGATTGGATAAATGTCCGTGTTGTTAATGTTTACTCCACTATAAACAGGTTTCACTCCCTAAATTCCACTTTACACTCCTAGAAATGAGGGTTCCAAATGGGGATCTTCCTGATGGGCTGAATTTGTACCGAGAACCATTTGCTTCTACAGAACCTTTTTTGGAAGAAAAGGTTTGTCAAGAGTTCTTCGTATGGCCTCAGTTGAGAGTCCTTTTCATCCAAAAGAATCCTTTTTGGAAGAAATAGTTCTTCAGGGATTGTTGACTGCCAAGGGTTCTTGTAACATAATATTAATCAGAGCTGATTTGGTGAAAAGGAGCAGGGTTATGGGCTTAAACCATTACACCATAGAGGGGTTCTCTGTAGAACCAACTGTTTGGGTTCCGAAGGAATTTATTTTTGATGGAAATGCTCTGACAGGTTAAAATGTAGGTGCTGGAACCAGAACGGGGCCGGTTGACACTTGATGGAAAAGGCCTATCATAGGGGCTTCTGGGTGAAACCTTTCACAGATGGTGTAACCCTTAATGCTGGGTTCTGCAGCTTGCTGATGGGGTTCCATGTTTACCCTTTGGAAAATATTCTACCATGAACCAAAGGGGGTTCTTCTATGGGGGCGAGCCTAAGAACCATTTATGGTCCTAGTTAGCACCAAGAGCATAACTAGAAAAATATTTTCAAGCTATACTAAGATATATATCAGTAAAATTCTCTTCCACTGCTTCAGTGACATTCAGGGTTTTTACTTTGGTCTGATTCTACAACAGTTCTTTCCTTATAAGTCTGCTTTTACTCGGTTGTGGAATGTTATGAGGGCACTCATGTCTTGAACCTTGCCCTTTGCACTTTTTGTTTGCTTGCAACTCTTCTGGCAATCTGAGCTTATTCTCCAGTTGTGCACATTTCATGTCACACCGGATAAGAGCATCAGCTAAAATGCCTAAATGGAAATGAATAAATGAAAAACAGAAAATCCCTGAATGCTTTCCATTTGTCTGATCCGTGGCATAAGCTGTTTTGAGATACTTTTCGCTAAAAGCTGAGGCGCACGTCCACAACTCCTCACTGACACCTTGGGGTTAATCTCAAAAAAGGCTCACACACACATGCACAGAATAAGAGTTTAGTGCAGATTAGGCTATTAGAGATGAGCATCAGCAGTATTCTGAAGCTGATTCAGGATTTTTTTTTTTCCAGACTAAAGAAGGAAACGGGCTAATCTCTGCCCGGACACCTACAATATGTCTGTCAGCTGAGGATTTACACCTACAGGGCTGTCTGGGCAGTGGCATATGCTCTGTAAGGAGAGGAGCATGTGCAATGGACAGACGTGTGTGTTTGTGTGTGTGTGTGTGCGTGTGTGCGTGACCGCCAGCGTCTTGCTGGAAGCATGACAGCTTCTTTACCAGCAACTGGGCTGATGATTAAATGACACATGTGCTCATTAAGTGCCTTCTATTGTTCGTCCAGTAAAACAAACCACAAGCAGAGAGCAGGAAGGCAGAGTTTTTATTGTTGGTGAATGATTAAGTCTGAGTGTGTCCACATCTTTCCTTTCTTTTCCTTTATATTTGACTGCTCTGTCCTCTTCTCTCCTTCTCTGTTCTGCCCCTTCCTTCTTTCTCTTAACTTCCTTCATCATCATCTCCTTCCCCTCTCTTCCCTTTCATTTCCTTTTCCATCAATTTTTCTGCTCTTCTTCCCTGTACTGTCTTTCATTTCTTTCCTGTCCTTTCCTGTCCACTGTTTTCCTTACCTGTTGTCTTCTTTCCTTTCATTTCTCCTTTCCATTAATTTTATTTCCTCCTTTCCTGTCATTTTGTCTCTTTTCCGTCTTTCCCAGCCCTTTTCTCTGCTTCCATCTCCTTCCTTTTTGTCCCTTCTTATCCTACCTTATCTTTCCTCTCCTCTTATTTCATCAATTCTGTTAGTCTTTTCTCCCACCCTGTCCTCTCCTCTTCTCCTCTTTTTTTTACTTGTCCACTCTGTCCTCTTTGCTCCTTTCCTATCCTTTCCTGTCCTCACACATTCCCTTTCCTTGTCTCCTTACTTGACCGCTCTGTCCTCTTCTCACCTTTTCTTTCCCTCCCCATCCTCCTTTCTCCTTCTTCCCTGTCCTCTCCCGCCATTCTTTTCCTTTTCTGTCCTTGCCTCTCTTCTGCTTTCCTTATCCATTGCTTATTTCCTTTCCTTTCCGTTAATTGTCTGTCCTCCCTTCCTGTCATCTTGTCTCCCTTTTCCTCATCCAGTCTTTCTTTTTTCTATTTTTTCTGTCCTCTTCTTTACTTCCCTCTCTTCACTTTCCAGTCCTTTTACCATGCATTTCTTTTCCTGTCTTTTCATTCTTCCCCTCATCTCCTTTTTAAAAAAAAACATTTTTCTCTCCTCTCACATTTCCCTTTATTCTCTCTCTTCTCTCTTCTCTTTTCCTCCTCTGTCCTCCTTCCCCTCTCTTTTCCTCTCCTCACATTTCCTCCCCTTGCCTCCTTCTTGTAATAGCTCATAGAGGCATGCCTGAGTCCCGGCCACCCTCATTAACCTTATCATTAAGCTGACCCCCAGCTGGACTGCACTGCCCTCACACTGCTGTGTGGCTTTGAGGAGTTGTGTCAATACATACACACTCTGCCATTAAGCTGGAAAAGTGAGAGCTGGGAGGGAGAGGGGAGGCAGAGCTGGTGGATGCACAGCAAATTTATATAACAGCTGAGGCAGCGAGGGAGGAAAGTGTGAGAGAGCGGGAGAGGAATGAATGATACATCCAGGTTGATCTGAACTTTCCATGTACTCCATTCCTTTTGATGTGCTTTGAGTGTGTGCATTATGAAAGCCCGTGGTGATTAGCCTGCCTATGTATCCGCGATATGAATAAGACCCCAGGGGAGCAAAGATGTCTAGACTTATTCAGAGAGCAAGCCTTATTATCTGCTGTACAGCATCTATGAAGAGGCTCATATTCACTTTGCAATCCAACTGCTGCAGTGGCCTTACGCAACAGTCCAATAGCAGGAGTCAAATCCCAATCAAGTCATCACACAAGAGAGTGGATAAGGGCAGAGTGAATAGACAGCGAGAGATAATGTTTCTGGATATAGCCTACACATTATCGCTTTATCCTGTCTGTATGAATACAGTACGTGTTCAGCTTCAGTTCAAATGCTCTGCAGTATATTTGAAGCACCAAAAAAAAAAAAAAAAAAAAAGACTGATCACATTAAAAATGAGATATGAATGTAATTCCTATAAACGAATGAGCAGCGTGCAGAGATGACTGACAGACTATAAAGGTCTCTGCGCTGCATGTTTTATTGTATTTGAATAAACATAATTTCTTTATTACATAAAGGTTCCTTTACTAACAAAACAACTGTGCTGTAGGTGCTGTTCTTTGATTTCAAACAGAGTCACCGTGTAGCATTCACTGGCCATGACAATGGAAGAACAAGAAAAAAGCTGATGAAAAATGGTTTGTTTGTCTCCTCCAGTCAAGTGACCTTTAGCTCTTTTTTTCTACATGAAAAAATGTAGTCTTACTTTTGTACAACAGTAAGAGTCTACATTTATCCAAGGGACAGAATTTTTGGAAGTCAGACTTCAAAAGAAACTATTTGATATTAACCTACTACCCTGTACCCTGTAAAAGCAACATACAGTATATTGTCACAACTTAAGTTAGCTAATATTAGCAAACGCTGGCAACTTAGCCACTTAATCCACATCAATTGTTAGCAAGCTAGTTAGCTTGTGTTTTGCTCTGCAGCAAAACTCTAGCAAGGTAACTAGCTTGCTAGCTAATCTACATAAATCATTAGGTAGCCTATTACATCTGATAGTTAATGTTAGAAAAACTCTTAACTAGCTAGCTAATCTAGCTATTTAGCTCTAGCAAATTAATGAATAGAGTGCTTGAGGAGTACTAAAATCTGGAAATGAGTTATTAGCACTTACAGTTCCCCTGTCTCAAAGTTAATGTTTTTTTTTTTTTGAATAGCTCTTTGGTTAGCTGGCTAAATAAGGTTTGTGGTTAACAGCTTAAGAGGTTTTCACATTGTGTTCTACGACATAAGCTTTTTGAAGCTTTTTGTGTCTTAAAAAGAGAGGTGCAAAGAAGTGGCTAAATGAAACTACAGAGGTTATTAAAAGTCATCGCGCCAAACACTAGTCACTTAGTGGTGATGACCTTGAGTCATGCAACTGTAGTGTAGTTTGTTTATAGCCCTAACGTAAGTTTTCTATTTCTGGCGATTGCATTTTATGCCTCAAAAATAATTTTAAAATGTGTTTATTTGTGAAGATTATCTTGCTAAGGTCTTATAAAGCTAATTTTCTGTACTAATCCAAAAATTCAATGGAAAAATCGCATTGGTTAGTGAGGTCTTTTTACAATGGTTGTATTCCAACTTTAGAGAAAACGACTGTGGACTAGCAGACTTACAGAATAATTACATCTTCCATCTAATTCACAGTTCTCTTGTTAAATGTCAACCCTGCCAACATCTACGCCTCTTTCACCAGCCACTGAAAAGTGAGGCCTGCTACTTTTGTGCGCTCAACAGTTGTGGAATGTTGGATAACAAAGTAACACTTCTGTTACTAGACTTGGTGGTATTTATTAGGACAGTGGTGGTAATAAGCGGCTGTGATTACGCATAGACAGAAATGCGTTTGTTTTTCTCCGGCGAACAAGCGGCTATTTAAAGAAGTGTTGCTTTCATCGTAATGATCTGAGAGATCTCACTGTGCTTCACACATTGTCATGGTGATTGGGGTGGGGGGGTGACTGAGTCACACCAATTCCTCATCTCCAACAAGGTGAGAACTTGTCGTCATTGAGCTAAAACACTCAATGAGTAAGGAGGACATTATTATAAGGATTTCTGAATGACCAGTCTGGGTTTGTTTCATTTTGGATGTTTTGTTTCCTTTCTCTTTTGGCCTCTCAGATCTCTAAAGTTAGGCTTCGATGATTGAAGTGAGGGACAAATATCACTGTGACATGTATCTAATGTAGATGAACATGTAAATGAATCTATAATGTATTCAGATTGGCTCTTTGTCTCCGTGTTTGAGCTCCTATAGGTGATTCTTGCCCCGGGCATAACAATCATTCAACGTGTTAATGGGTCGCACACTGAGCTCGTTAGCTATGCACAGCCCTCATTAACATACAAATTCAATTAACTTTCAGTGCAAAAAAAAAAAAAAAGAAGGAAAGAAAACAAATCTTTAGTGTGATGTCTACTCTTCCTGCATTTTATCTTCATTTTAGTCACAGTGAGTGGAGGAGAATGCCAACGATGCGGTGACTTTCTCTGTTTTGGGGCTTGTTGATGAATGCTTTATGGTGTTTTGCAAGGTGATGCAGTTCAGAGCGCAGCCAGACATCCTTGTGCAGGGGGGAATGAGAATGTTTTGCCCTCACACTTTATGAAGGAGACTGTCAGGTATTTGTCCTCTGCCATTAGCTGTCTGCGCAGGCCGGATGGCAGCTGTTGCAGAGGGCCATTGTGGGAAGACAGCACGGGGGGCTTCCTAACTGGCGGAATTAAGCAGCACTCGCCATGTTGATTGAAAGCCAATTTTCAAAGTGGTGTGTAGTCAGAATGTTCAATAGCCGCGGCCTAGCAGGCAGACCCTTCATCTTCCATCATGTATTCTATGGGCAATGCTCTTATCATGGGAATTGGTAATTAGTGGCATGCATTGTGTCAGAGGACAGAGCACTGAATACCAACGACATTAAAGGGCTGATGAGATAAGAGGAGTGTGTGCTTGTGTGTTTGCGCTCGTGGCTGTGTGTGTGTGTTCCCCGCTCCCACGCTCACACCCGTGCTCCGGGGACAATGCTTAGGTGCCTCGGCCATTGGCGATGCATGACTTCAATTTACATGTTTGCATATTTGACAATTAACCAAATTGATTTCCTGTGTGTGTTGAGCGACAGCATCAGGATGTCTGTTTTCCCAGGGATTTTCAATACAGCGTCCATCCCCATATCAAACAGGTCCAATAATGGCAGTGTCTCATTTGCATACCATTAATTAGACATTCATATTAAATGGCTAATTAGCATATATAGCGTTCTGTGTTTTGTCAGGGTGAAAGCTATAGCAGCAATAACTTTTGCTTTCATATCACTTGTTTTTGCTATCTATGCAAATGTGAGTAGTTTGTGATGGTTTTAATCAGTTAGTGTGTGTGTGTGTGTTTGTGAGCAAAAAGGCAGACTCAGGGAGAGATGTTCGACATACCTTTTAGAGCCGAGGCTGAGAAGAAAAGCTGTCTTGCAGGCATGGTGAAGGAGAGAGATAGAGAAACACACTAATGATTATGTTTTTTTTTCTGCCACAGAAAGAAAAAGAGACTAATGATGCTTTTTTTTGTTTGTAGTTGACATTTGCTTTGAAGACTGATAATGAAGCTCCTCGGAGAGGTGCTACCGCAGCCAAACGTACCCAAGCAGTTCTCCTCTTACTATCATTGTTATTAATGTCACCCAGGAATGTAGTGCAGGATAAACCCACCTGAACTCAGATTTTACACTTCTGAGTGTGCAGAAGTTTAGTAATTTACATAAAGATTGAGTCAGCAAGGAGAAAGCAAATCTAAATGAGAGGTTTAAATGAGTCTGTTATTGATTTTTGTTGCATTTTATATTACAAAAGCCTTGTCACATCACAAAGTGGCACTGCAAAATTAATCTCTGTGTCTTTGCAAAATATTTGTTTCAAGAAACTTGGTGTGAGAAGGGTGTATCTGTGATATTGTTCTGGATTAATGTAGTTATTTGACCCCTAACCACTTTTAATTGAACCTAAACCTAAACAAGTAGTAGTTTTTGTGCCGAAAACATGTAGTTTTGGAGGCTTAACGCTTCCAAACTGTGACCATTTTTGAGTATGTCATGAAAGAGGTGTATCCAGAAGCGCTGTGTACCTGCAGATGGACCTACCTCAGTGTACCATTCACATTGGTTTCCCTAAACTTCAAGTTAGCAGTTAGCAAGCTAACTGCTAACTGCTTTCTAGCTACCAATTAGCAAATATTTTAAGCTCCAGTGTGTAAGACTTACGGGCATCTATTGGCAGAATATGTCAGAAATTTAATATAATAATCTGTATTTTTTCATCATGCTATCTTAAATCATTATCTTAAAATGAGCTGTTTATATCTACAGAGCCATGTTTCAACAGTAGCCCAGAATGGACAAACCACTCAATCCGGCCTTTCACGAAAAAATATGATTTGTCCCTTCAATATATCATTGTAAACACCACATAAAGTACTGATAATATGCAATGAAAGCACCTAAGTTTCAAAAGATGTGGACCCCCCGGCCTTTGCCTCAGAATGGTTTGATCCACTGCCTCCCACCCAGTCTTTTGTTGGTTGCTGACCTCCACCAAGTAGTCCACTGACTGTATGCATCTCTGCTGAGAAGCAGTTTATAGTCTGACTGAGGAGGTGAATTAAAATTAGATGTTGACACACAGCTTCCTACATTTTTGGACTCTTCTTCTCTCTTTGTGCTCCCTCAAAGGTCATGGCTGCCAAGGCAGCCTGCTCTTGGTCAAAGGCCCAAATTTGAGGGTCAAGGTTCGCAAAAATGGAACTCTGATATGCTTTGACCCATGACCAAGTCCATTAATTGCAGCAATCCCATTGAAATGAATTGATTCAAGGATGACCATGGTCCTACTGATGAAGGTCAGAGATGATCCTTTTTTATGTAAGACTACGTATCAGCCAAGAATTCTGCTGCAGGGGATAGAAACTAGAAAGGGATAGTGAGTGAAAAAAAAGTGCAGGATAAATAAAGAAAGACAGAGAGAAAGAGGTGGGAGGGATGGGAGCGGAAAGAAGGATGAGGTAAGCCCTATGGGAGAGGACTGAGCCGGCTCGCTAAACCCCTCCAACCTCCTCCACCTCCTCTGCACTCCTTTCCTCCATCACTGTTCTTTCCAGGGTGAGGCGACGAGAGGAGAGATTAAATAAGAGGAGCGAGCGTGACGGGGGGGAAGGAGTGACATCAATGGTGACATCAGGAGGAAGAGAGGTCAGAGGTTAAACAGATGATAGTTTGTTTTCGCAGAAAAGGACAAGAGCCGATGTCTTCGGAATTTATCGAAGGTGAAGACCCGAGAGGGGGAGACGTTCTGCTTCGTTTGCTCTGACCTTTGCTTGTGGGTCACCCGTCGGCAGTGGGAAGGAGGGGTGCTGAGAGGGCTGTAGGGATAAACTCAGGAATAATAAAAACCATCAGTTGAGAGCAAACTTAGATATTCTGAGGTATTGAGGTATATGTGACTGGATGTGGTGGATGTGACACGCAGCAGGTCAGAGCTTTTCTCCGGCTCACAAACACGTTGAGGTGTTTTGGTGAGTTAGGTGATTCAAAGTAACCGAAGACACTGGGTAACTAGTCTAAAATTAAGAAAAAAACACTCAGACACTATCAAAATTGAGCACAATTCATTCATTAAAAAGGTTAAACACTGTCCAGCACGGGGTTGTCCTGATACCCATATCAGTCTTAGAATAGGCCTCCGATACTGCCGAAAATGCTGATATTGGCAAGTGCACGTCTATGCAGTGATCTGATACCCCATCATTTATTTATGGGATCCTGCGATTTCCCAGCAGTGTCCAGAACACCATGTTTTTGCCAGGATGTTGGCGTCATGTTCTGTGACATTCATTGTATGTATGTATTTGTTCATATAACATGTTGACTCACTAAATTTTGCTTTTCAGACCGGGCAGGATCACAGTGTCTACAGGTAAACCCGCAGCTAACGTTAGCTGCCACATGGTGTGGCTAACCTTAGCAGTGCTAGCAGCAGCATGCTCTATTTGCGGATTAACATCCACACGGCTGTGCTGAATATGGTTACACATTGCTCCAGTTGTGTGCCACTTTATTCTGAAATCCTCTATACCACCCTACTCTTTAGCTCAAAATATTGCCAAAACTGTCCCACCTTATGCTTTCCACCTTGCTGGATTACAACATCCAGGTATTAGCGCAGGCAGAGGGGGCGCTGCCTTCTGCTAGTGCTGCGGCCCTAGTGAGTGGCGGGTGGCTGCATAACTTCTTACACTAGAGAAAATTGCACAGGAATTTAGTGGAGGCAACTAATCTTTTCATTATCACACTGAGAAAAGGTCAAAGAAAATCTAATTTGTTTAAAACGTCAGTGTGACTAAAGACTTGTTGGCTCAGCTTAATATCTTAAGCTTGTTACATGTTTTCTCAAGTACAACTGATTCAATACCACGTTTATTTGATGAGAAAAGGTTTTTTTTTTATCATTACAAAATTGCCTTAACTTAAAATTTCAAGGCAGCCCAGATACTTTTTAAGAATTTTTTTCAGTTAAAATAAATAGGTTATTTTTTACAGTGTAGAGGCAACAATTAACCAGCATTGTACATAGATAAAATATTAATAAACAGCATCTTGAAGATCCCAACTGATCATCCTGTCAGACAGACTCCTAGTTCAGCCCAGTCTGCTGCAAGTAGAGTATGTCAGTTAGCTGTAATTACTGTTCAGCAGGATGTGTGATTTGGTCATAGCTCTTGATTGTACAGTAGAATAGATCTGGTTGCTGTCTGTTGGTAATAACTATTAGATTTAATTGATCCTGCCTATTCAAATTAATGCAGAAACAACAAATGTCACACAGCATTTAGTATAACATCATGATAGAGAGCGACTTGCTCTCAGCGCCCCCAGTGATTGACTTCCAGCGTTCCATCCCTGTCGGGTGCATCCCCTGGGGTGAGGCGATTTTAGATGAACTTTAGCCTCCCTCTGCCCTCCCGTTGCCCCCCTTTGCTTGGAGCTGGGCTTATACACCCTCGGGCCGGCTTGTGTCCCATGGCGTGTGTGTTTTTTTGGGATGGAGTCGGCCCGTCTGTAAACTGCGTCTGACCCCGTGTATCTGGAGGGCTCTCCCCATGCAGACTCTCTCACACAGACACACACACACACACACACACATAAGAATGCCTCCCAAGTGGGGTACACACAGCTTACAGCATGATGTGATGACTTGCCTCTCCGTGAAAGGCCCCTTTGATTGGGGGGTGAGCTTCCCATCATCTCATGCGACGCTCGCAGAAGGAAATGGCGTGTGAAAAGGCGCGAGCGTACAATAGCAATTCACACTGCATAAGCATTTGATTCACTGCAGAGCTGGCAATGAATCTGCTTCGCCATATACAACAATCTCACTGTAGGCTTTGTTGTGTATCTGCAAGAGATGCAGAAGATGCACATTTTTTTTCTGTTTAAAATGCAAGAAAACAGTGTAATTAAGGTGACTCATGTTGATTTTCCAGTTATGACAAGATTCATTATCAGAAAATTTAAATGAAAGAATGTATGAATGAAAAACATAACAGCACGAGGGCACCGTAAAAACAAAAACTTAAATTCAATTTCAAGGCAATTGCAGTCACCAGATTTTTGAATCAAACTCAATGTCTTAAGTTTTGAAATAAACCAAACAAAGATTTACTGACCTGTAGTCTTTTTTTTTTCCTTTTTTTTTTTTTAGATAATTGTTTTTTATTCTCAGAAAGTGGATGAGCTGTGGACCTGATTTGTTATTATTTGGATCCTTAAAAAATGATATGGGTGCAACTGAAACTTTCTAAAACTCAAAGATTCAAGTTGATCTAAAAAGAAAAGTAAAATATCTGAATAGAATATTATTAGTTATGAAAGCAAAACTTAACAGTTTCAGTTGAGCTAAACACTCAAAAATCTATTGAACTAAGTAATGCACTGTTTTGAGAATAAAGTAGTTTGTGGTGTTCTGGCTTGGCTTAATCACTGTGTTTGTTAATGAGATCCAAATCACGGGCCGGATATACAAATTATTTTTCACTTAACATTGCCAGATAGGGCTTTGGGTGCTTTGCAAGCATTAAACATTTTATGTTATAAATGATGTCTGGTCACACCAGTATGTGGCACTGCAAAATTGAGGTGATAATTATATAGGTAATTGAAGTGTCCTTGTGAAATATTTGGTTCAAAAAACTTAGTGTAGTGAGCACTTACAGGGCTGCAGTAGTTAGCGAGCTAACTGCTAACACACTTGCAAGCCAGGGATTACTGTATTGGCTTCCCTGAACTTCAAGCACTTTGCAAGCTAAGTTTGTTTGCTAACTACTTTCTAACTGTCAGTTAACAAACAGTTCATGTGTACTGGCAGCTGGCAATGAATCCACTCTTCCACATCTTGCTAGGATTTGTTGTGTATTTGCAAGAAACAACCTTTTTTCTGTTTTAAAAAGAAGGGAACAGCGCAATTAAGGTTATTCATGTTGATTTTCCTGCTACGATGACATTCATCATCCAAAAAACTCCAATGAAAACATGTACGAATGACAAACATAGGAGCTCAACAGTGGTTTACTTTTTAATATGGCTTTGGCACTCTCCAAGTGCCCTTCTAGCTGACATTTTATATTAAAAAGGCCTTGTTACATCAGAAAATGTTACAACAAAATTAATGTGTCCTCGCAAAATATTTAGTTCTAGAAATTTGGTGTAGTGTGCATGCAGGCCTAATGTAGTTAGTGAGCTAACTGCTAACACACTAGCAGGCTAGGACATGCTGGCCCTAGTGTATCACTCACGTTAGCTTCCCTGAACTGACATAGTTAGCAAGCTAACATGTTCACAGTGTTGTGTTAGATTCAGGGGGATTTATTACCAGATTATGGCAGAAACTGAGCTTTTGATTCTCTGCACAACTGGCAATTAATCTATAGGCTTTGATTGTATCTGCCATTCCTGCAACAAGATTCATAATAAAAAAAACTCAAATGAAAGAATGTAGAAATATAAGACTGCAACAGTATTTTACTTTTTAATATTTCATGTTTGGTATGTGCATAATGATGTTAATGCACTGTTTTGAGGATAACATACAATGCAGTAGTTCGCGTTGTTCTGGCTTGGGCTAATCACTGTGTTTGTTAATAGTCTCCTTAGAGGAAGGCATATTTCTCTCCCAGTCCCTAATGTAATAAAAGGCTTTTAGCAACTCCTTCAAATGCATCAGGACTGTGCTTTTCCCTATTTCCTTTGTATCTCATTAATTTCCATATTTAATTAGCTTGGCTCATTAAACGCCATGCACACAGGAATGTATGCAGGAATAATTGCATGCAATGTTATAGACACAAATTATCCATAATGTTCTTGTGTGAGTTGTGACAGAACATGTAGGCCTTGTTGATTAGTCCACTCTAATAGACATGGCACTTGATTTGTTTGTCTCTCAGTGTGTATGTGCTGTGTGCGTACCCTCGGGTGTTCAAGTGTGTATGGTATTTGTGCATATGTGTCATGGGAGTGGATATGCCTGTGCTGCTTGTGTGTCTGTGTGTGTCCATGTGTGCCAATCTAGCCGTCAACTCTAAACCATGTTAAAGAGTGAAATTACCCATCAGCTCTAGTAAAAGCATGGCTGACAACCTGTAATCACGGTCATGAGAGAAAACAAATCATTGTCACACATGGGCACACACACGTACACACACACACACACTCCTGGTCAGGACAAAGACATTGGGTGACCAGAGACAATAGAAAATACAAAATCGAAATACAAATCTTGTATCCTTCTGGGTTTCCTCTCCTTAAGTCTGTTCGCCAGGAGCAAGGCTAACACTTTCTGCTAAATGAGGAGAATGATTAACAAGAAAACACCTTTGGGTGTCTACACAGGTATTCTTTCGACATAAACCCCATTTTCCCGTGATTTTGTTTCTAAGTGACTAATGAGCATAATTTGGTCCAGAATTGAGGGAGAGCCAGCAGAAGCAAAACTAAGCTGCAACATAATCCCTCCAGACAACTGTGCACTAAAAAAGAGTTTTGTTTTTGCCTCTGCAGGCTCAGATTGTTATTCTATGTGTCTGACAACATTATGGAAAGGATTGCTGCAGAACAGAGATAGACCGTTTTTAAGTGTAAGATACGTTTTGTTTAAAAACTGTATTATCACTCTTGCCAAATTAACCAGACTCCCTTTACAAAACTGTAATTTCAACACCATCATTGCGGGATTGTCACACTAAATTCCCATATCAGCCAAGTATGTGTCCTCCTTTCATTCAGGTATAATGTCCCAGCGCACAGCGGAGCATCTCTCAGGCCAGGCTCCTGACAGCAGTCACATCATCCACTGCAGCACATCACCTGCCCCGCCCTCTCCGTGCTCCTTCACGCTGTGAATTAAGGGTTTACTTTGACCAAGCCAGAGTCGGTGATTGTTGGAATAGTGGAAATCGGTGAGTTTTATTTTGTTTCTGTGGAGTTTGAATGAAGTTGAAAATAATGTCGTTGAGATTCCAGTTTTACAGAGGAAGTCGGGTGAGTTTGATGAAAGCAATAAAAGTTTCTGGTTAAACGAAACATATCTTTGTCTTTAAGAGAAGGTCTCTCATTGTAGCGACCCTTTCTCTAGACACCTAGAATAATAATCTGAGCCTGTCAGTGTCAAAAATACACAAACAAGCAAGCATCATTGCCCTGCGTGCTCTGCAGTGCGCTGGGGTGAAGTGGCTGACAAGTGTGTCACCTGCACTCAATTTCTGTCACTCTTCTCTGCTTCCATCACAGTCAGGTTTGTGGTTTGTGGTGATTTTTGAGACTCGGTTTGTAAAGGTTACAGCTGCCATGCCGTTGCACTGCTCTGTGTACAGTGACGCAGGTGAAATAAAAATGCAGAAACTTGTTTACCAACCGCTTGTTTCACAGCCTCTCATCAGTTAACCACCAGCGCCTGTAGTCACAAGGATTTTTATTAATTCCCCTCACTAATAATACCTAATTGAAATGTCATCCCTGTGTATTTTGTGAGTTTATATCTGTTTTATCCCGTTATTGTAATGCACACTGACTAACAAAAGGGAGAAAAAGGCGGCTCGACTGGAAGAATCTCAGTAGAATGAGGGGTCTCGGACTAATAATTTGAATCTTTCACTTTTAGGGGGCAGCCCTACGGTGAATGAAGAGTATTTTCAACCAAACAACCAATTTGAAATGGGGACCAATTTCAAAAATTGTTTTCCCCATTAGTCACACAAAAACATGGGAAAACAGCGTCCAGGTTGAAAACCACCGAAGTTACCCTTTAATTGTCTCACTGCTGAATCCTGACCGGTGTGCATGCTGCATTCTGCTTTCTCTGCCTCACAGCAAATTAATGAGGGATCCTTCCTTCAGCACGCTATCTTCCCCTCAAATATATGTTTACAGCTTTTATATGAGATGTTCTCTATCACACATTTGAAAAGAACTATAGGTGATTTTTAATCATCTAGCATGGTGAGACACGCATGAATAACTCTGACATTTACAATTAGCTGTTGTCAGCAGTCAGAGGCAGTAGTGCAATTTACTAGGTACACATTACTGTCGTAAATGGAAGTGACAACAATTTGATATGTTGTTTGAAAGTGGCGTGATAGCGAATTGTATTTGACCCTGTTTAAGTGGGCTCGCTCTTGATAGGCGAACACCCTTTATTCAAAAGAGATAATTGGTTTTGTAAAATGTTGTTCACGCAGGCCCTGAAACGTTTTGGGAGAGAAAGTAGCGGGCGTTGATTAACCTTGTCATAGTTCTTGACATCTCACGACCACGCAGCTCTTACATTCAATGCGCTTTCCAGCATCCAGTGGTGCTCCCCCCCACCCCCCCATCCCGGCGTGCTGAGGATAAGTGTTAAATTAGTGTTTTTCTTTATCATTGTCTTTGCCTTGACAGATGCATTCAGAGTGGAGACGCCGTTCTTTCAAGCAAAGTTAGAGACTGAAAGCGTCGGTTTCTGAACCCGAACTTCTGAGGCAGTGATAGTTTATGACTCAGGAGGCTGGGGATGGCGGGGGGTTCGGCTTCTCTGGTCGCTTTGGTCTTCTTGCTGTGGTTTCTCCACATTTGGCTCGCAGACAAGTGTATTGTGCACGAGTCCTCTCTGATGTGGCGGTACGATGATGAGTAAGCACACATATGATGGAGTGGGTACGTGTGTGGTATCCAGAGCTCTGCCTGACACATGGCCATGAGGAAATTGAGAGGCGGGATTCGTGAGGGAGTTTGGAATATATATTACGCAGCGTTTTACGGGCCAAACTTTTCCCCCTGTCTAATTAGAGGACAAGCTGTGGGTTCTGTCAGTTACGTAACCTCCGAAGACTTCCTGGTGAAGAAGTGATATGTTCAACATGACACATCTGGGTGAATTATTCATAGATTTGGGTCCAGTTCAAGGATATACTGTAGTGGAGGATGAACTCACCTAAACTTTCATAAGGTTTTCCAGTCTTTCTGCATTGAAAAATAATTAGGACACTCATGGTGTATCACTTGTTGTAGTCACTCATTGCCTTCTCTCAAACCTTCGTCATGATGGTCTTTTAGCTGTGAGAACCAGAGTGATGTTCCCTTCTCACATTGTTGATTTTAAAGTGATTTCATTTTCAAAAGTTAGAGATAGGCAGAGGCTGTGATGTCCGAACTTCCAATCACCAGTATGAGTCAGTATATGAGCTTTCCCACACTCTTAAAGGACCAGTGTGCAAGATTTAGAGGGATTTGTTGGTAGTTATTGAATATAATATTCATTATGTATGTTGTCATTCATGTTAAATCACCTGAAAGTGAGAATCATCGTGTTTTCCACAGGCTACCTCAGAATTAGCATCAACGGGCCCGTATTTTTCAATCTCCACCTTTGTAACAGAGGTTTTCTGTCAAATGTTCAAGACCCGAAGCCTAACTGTTTTTTGTTTTTGTTTTTTCAAAAGGTTTCATAGTTCAATGAATAACAATCTAATTTTTAAATCCAAAATAGCTCGATTACGGTCTAATCTAACAATCTATAACTATATATCAATCTTAATCCTGACAGTCAAGCATGAGTCACACATTAAACGTGGGAACCGGCTCTCTTTCTTTTGTGTTTTTCTTCACGTGACTAAGTAGAAGTGTAAAATAAAAGGCTGTGTCACATTATTCCAAGAAACATACATGTTGGGGGGTTCCTGATATATCTGGGGACCTTGGCTGAAAAAAAAAGAATTGAGACTCTCTGCCTCAATAAGCTCCACACAGAGCCACAGAAGACATTATGGAGTGTTCTCGCAGGCTAAGTTGTACAGATGGGTAAAACTGATCTTGACTCTCTTCAATAGTTTTTATAATCCTGAAGGGGCAAAACTCTCCAGGTTTAAGGGAGGGAAACAATTCTGTGCAGTGAAAATATTTTGCTTCTTTGCTATCATGAGAATTATCTTGAACCATGAAGATTATGTTACAAGCTCTTCAGTTGTTCCAACCCAAGAGGGAACCATATATGGTCCACAGAGTTTTAATAAATTATTAAATAACTATCAGTAAGAGTTACTCTTTATAAACCCTGAAGGGGGCATGAATGTACGTATGTACAAAAAGTCATGGCAGTCCATCCATCCTAGATGTTGAGACGTTACACTCTGAACCACAAATGTCAACAGGCTGGTGGTGCTAGAGGAAAAGTCAGGGGAACATGAGGTCACCAAACCACCATGCCCTTTCTTAGAGCCATGTTGCTAGTGTGGCTAAAGAACATCATGAGTTAGCAAGGTCATTATTATTTTCCTGATGATTGTCTTGTGATTTTACAACATCAGAGAAAGGATTGTATTATTGGACTCATTAAAAACACCAAACACCAAAACAGAAACACAAAAACTAAGACCTGCAGACCGACACAATAGCTGATCTCTACTTACAAATTAACTCACTCTTCAACTGCTTCACTCCTCCTGAACCCGCCATGTCTTTGTCATCCCGGGAATCAGAGTCCTGGATGAAGCGGCTGTGAATCACCTCAGTACTGTGCACCCTGTTGTCAAACTCTCCTCTGTCGGAAGGAGCGAGACTCGTAGTGACCTGTGTGACTACATCCCAGTACAAAAACACAGAAGCATTGTAGCCTTAGCAGCTAACGTTACCTTCTTTTTAGAAAGAGAAAGTCATGGCATCACTTGCCCAACTTTTGGGTCTTTCTAATTACACGTCTTCACTGTCTTATACTCGAGCAGTTTTACAACAGATTACGACTTTATTGACTTCTAACAAACAAACATCACAATTCATGAGACAGTTCAAACAGGAGCAAAAACACATTTGTCACTTGTTGTTGACTGTCATTCATACCTTTTTCACTGTTTTTACACTGAAAGAGGAGGGCCTCTCTAAAGATACCCTGAAATTGTACACACTGAGCCTTTAAATGTCAAATACTCCAGCCAGAATACAGCTAATCAAAACTGTGGCCTGCTAGTTTTTACACTCATCAGTGTTTCTCTCTGAACCCCAAATGTCAACCTGCTGGTGGCGCTAGAGGTAAAGTCAGGGGTCAACAAAAGTCATTGGGGTTCATTCTCTGCGTACCACGGATATCTGTGCCAAATTCTACAGAAATCCATCCCATACTTGAGATTTGAAGCAGTTTAATAATGTTTGAGATGCTGCCATTCAGGCTGCTAATGTGGCAAAACATTTATTAGCACCAGTATCTGTTTACCCTCTAATAACGCTGGATGTACATCCTTTGGATCTCGTTCGCCTCAACACTGGGACATTTCGCTGACACAATCGATGTTGTAATTTCCTAACTTGAAGTATCATGCTGCGCTGCGACCCCCACCCACCTGGCACACCCAGTAGATGAAAACAAACGATGGGGGTTAATTGCACACGCAGTTCGGCCCGGGTCAGATGGTGTGTTTGTTCAGTCAGAGGTTTGGAGCAGCTTTGATTGAGCCAAAGCGTTTGAGTGGGTTCAGGCTGTGTGTCATTGAGGTGGGCCCGTGTTCATCATCATCAACTCATAATGACGCCTGTACTGCCGCTGTTATCGCAACCTCTCACTGTGGGTGGCTTTCCTCTGCATGTGTATGTGTGTGTGGGATTCAATAGTGCTACTGCCCTTGATCCCTCTCACTCTCCTCTACCTCTCTCTGCTGCTCTCTTTCTTTTTCTTTTTTTTCCCCTTGTCAACGTCTGGAACTCCCACAGAACTCCCAAGCAGCTCCAATTCAGAGGAAGTCCTTCCTGGGATTAATACACACACGCACAGAGAACACAGGCGCACACACAAACTTCCCTGTCAGATTTACCCCCTCTCATTCGTCCTCCCACAGACATCCTGTTTGTCTCCTGCAGCTCCTCTGCTCCCTCAGATGAACATAAGCCAGGGAGGCACGGAGTAAACACAAGAGCCGTTTCTGAGCAGAAGGCGGCACGGAAGCACAAAGAACTCCTAAAAACAACCGCAATTCCTGTCAGTCGGGTCTCTAGCTCACATTTTTATCCTCTGTCACCTTGCTTCAGTGTGTTTTTTTTTTTCTCTCTCTCTATATTTAGAACTTGTTGATGCTGTGGACCAAATTCAGTGACAATCAGTTTTAACCAGGATCTGGGACCTCGCCAATCATATTACTGCCACGTTTTTCGAGTGCTGCTCCTGGAATGAGAGAAACCTTGTTGATTTTTTCTGTAATCAGTTTCCATTATCTCTCGCCGCGGCGGTAGGCATCAGCTCTCCGTCCTGTCTTCTCATCCGTAGAGCGGTCTATCCAATCCATTTTACCCATCTGCCAATCTCCATCATTTCGATCTTGGTTTGTCCCCTCTTCCCTCACTTCTCTGTCTCCCTTCACTCTATCCGTGGCTAATCCATTACATCTTCTAATGGCTGTTGTTTCGCTCTATAAAGAAAAGTGTGGGGCGTATTGGCATTTCTGAAGCCATATGTGTGTGTATGTGTGTGTATGTGTAAGTAACCATCACCTCCATCCACCATCGTCTCCGTGAAGCCTCATCCTATGGGTTCTGTATGTTCACAAAGAAATGACAGCCGTGAGAAGATTTTTAATACCAAAAGTCAAATCATTTCAGGCAGAAAAATACTTTCTGATCACTGTGGGTCACGAGTTCCTCATTTTGTTGTTTTTATCTGAAAGAATTAGGATTTCTTTGTGTAGGATCTCTTCCCACATTGATTATTTTCAGCTTCTGTGCAACTCCAGGTTAGTCATAACAAATATTTTCGTCTCCTCTCTGGATTTTTTCCCCACGTTTTCTTAAGTTAAATCTAAAATAAATGGATCATATCAAGAAATCTGAAATATTGTTTGATTTTTTTTTCATCACATTCTACACAGGAGTTACAGGAGTGATACAGGAGTTAAGTGTGATAAAACAGCCCTGTTGTGTATTTGTGTATAGAGCAGGGAAGTGAGATCCGATCACAAGTGGTTACTGGAAACCCTCCTGCAACATTACAACTACATTACAATTACAACATTTTGTAATGCCAGGTGTGAACTCATGTACTTAAAGCTGCCCACATGTGATCTGATCACCCAAGACACATGATAATACCAGGTCTCTAACAGGCTCTCAATGCATGCTTAATGAATCTAGGGTAAATTTACACCTGTACTTAGACCTGTCTTCCTGGATCACCGAAGACACATGTTAATACCAGGTGTAAACAGGGCTAATGTCTTCTTCACTTTCTTTCAGAGTGGCATGGCACAGCAGGCTGAATAGTTACTACATCAGGTCACACCCTCAGGCAACATGACTGTCAACTTGTTAAATTAGTAGAAGTCAGAGTAAAATGAGTCACACTTTATTTTATAGTACACTAATAAGATGTAACAAGCTGTTCTAGAAATAATATGTTCTTTGTTAGGCAGGATTAGACCCTTTATTTCTTTATTAGACCCTTATTAGACTTCATCAGAGGGTAATTAGAGACACATTGGGACAGAACTGTCTTGTAAACTAAAGTTAATCCACATATGTTGTTACGTCTTATTACTGTACTTTAAAATACAGTGTGACCATAAAACGTGTTACATAGTAATGTGTTACTGCCAAACCTGCAGCTAAAAAGCACCATGCTTACACACACACACCATTAGGAGTTATATATAATACAGCTTATTATAAAACCTTTGGTAGATACACTTTTTGCTACCAGGGTGACCACCGGCCACCCCTTTGTTGATTCACTGACTCAGGACCTCATAAATCATTCAGGGGTTTCCTCTCATTGTGGTGCAAGTGGACCTATACAGTAACAATATTTTGTTTTGCTATTGTGTGCCCTGCGTTTAATTAGAGTATTTCAGATGATCTTTAATATTTTGTGATCACTTGTTTGTGTGTGTGTGAGAGAGAGAGAGAGAGAGAGAGAGAGAGAGGGAGAGAGAGAGAGAGAGAGAGAGAGAGAGAGAGAGAGAGAGATCAATGCACCTGCAAGCTTGTCTGCAGCTAATCTCGCATGTTACTGGACCAGTCAGCCCCATGTTTTTTCTGTGCACATTCTGAAAGACCTCTGTGATTCACAGTTTTTGAAAAACCTTCAAACCCCCATATTTTTTTTGTCTTCATGCCGGCCACATACATTACGTTTTCAGGTCACCCCGTTTTCGTGAGCACGATATCTCAAGAAACCCTTGAGGGAATTTCTTCAAACCAGGCACAAATATCCACTTGGACTCAAGGATGAACTGGTTAGATTTTGGTGGTCAAAAGTCAAGGTCATGGTTGCCTCACTAAACATATTTTTGGCATAACTCAAGAATTCATACACTAAGTATGACCAAATGTAAACACAGATATCTAATAGGATAAAATGATGAGGTGAAGACATTTTATATCGAAAAGGTTAAAGGTCAGACTCACTGTGACATCATAATGTTCTGCCCTATGTCTGTCAACTGTGCTCCTTTGAAAAAATAGTCTCTTAGTGATGACAACAAGTTTCTTATTGTTTTCCATTTTGCCAAAAATACTTTATATTTTATACCTTTTGTTAAATTCCTTTAATGATGCAGTTACATAATAAATACCTTCAAAGTCCTCACTGCATTATGAGCCTGGACAAACATGGATGTAAACTGCAACTTCACTGATTGGTGGAGGCATTCATTTTTTGACTGCAAGTTTGGAATCTTGTTTCAGCCAGGGCAGCGTATGTGGGCGTCATGTTTTTGTTTGCGGAACTTTGCAAATCTCCGCTGGTTTCATCTGGCAGTTGTGGTGGAATTGCAGTAGGTGCGTCACCATCTGTGTCCTGGTGGGGATCTGCACTCATGTGAGTACACTCTTCCGGTATTAAGTCATATTACAGCTGTTGTAACAGGAAGTTAGTTTTTTTTTTTATGCACAACAAAGATTGGGGTTATTATATAACAGGCTAATGTAGGATTGTTCCCCACAAGGAGACATGCCAGATATGATCTATTACACTGGCAATGACATTAACTTTGCAGTCGTAGAAAGATAGTATATTTGAATTGCGGGTATTCCTGAAGATATTACCACAACAGGCAAAGAAATGACTTTCATACTGCTATCTTACCTTACCATACACACTGCATGCTGCTAGGACACAATCGGAAAATAAAAAACATCTCTTCATCTAACAGTTATGGCGCCCTTGAAATCGTAAAGGGCCGTTCGGAGACAAATTAGCAGTTGTAGTCGCTCCACCGGAACCCCTGCTGTGCCAGTCAGCAGCGCTCCCCTCTGATTTAAGATCATGAGCCTTCAGTGTTCAGCCACATCCACATGACAACTCTCTCCATTCATATGTTTTATGGAATCATCACTGTCGCCACCCAGCAAATGAGTGCAGCAATATTTAGGACAAATGCCACTGTCGAATGGCCCTGCGAAACAATGCTTTTGAATATTTCATCACTGTGAAAAGCCTTATTAAAACCAGGGGGGAGGATGACATCCATTTCCTAAAGCTGTGTGGGTGTTGCAGCGCTGTACCTTGCAGGGAGGTACCGGGATTAGTAGTCGGGCACTGAAGCGCTGCTGTGGCTGATGGGTTGTTTGTGTTGCAGGGTGCAGTTTCCTCAGCGCAGCGAGGTCTGGCTGCCAGAGAGGCTGTGGAGCGCGCTGGCTGTGGCCTCTGCTGACTGGCTTTCTACACAGCGTCTGTGGAGGCAGAGATAAGCAGCAACACACACATGGCACACACACACTCTGTTGACGTATGACGTCATGGGTGGATTCGGTGTGTCTGAGCAAGTGTGTGATGTTTTTTGGTTTATCTATTTTTAAGAGCCAGGGGGCATCTGGGTGAGGTTCCAACAGGATCCTGAGGCCAAAAGTTCAGAGAACGTCAGACAGACAGAGAGAGAGAGAGAGAGAGAGAGAGAGAGAGGAGCGAGGGGATGAAAGATACGAGGGATGACAGCGAAAATGGTGCTAGTCGAGGCACTTTACACAAATGTTTGGGACAACCTCACACAAAGTGCAACATAAACAAACTCAACAGAACTTCTAGAATATGTTCTGAATGAGAGAAAAAAAAGGGTTCTTCAACTTCTCCCCAGAAGGCCCTTTTCCACCACATTAGTTCTTGAACCAGTTCCAAATCCACGATTCCTGGAACTGTGGCGCTATCTACGGACCCAGCGAGCATCTCAACAATTTTTGAGCAGAGCCATTGTAATTAAGGATGTCATCATCAGAGGGCATTGCACAATGCCCAACAACCTGGAGAATATGACACACCCACTCTGGTTGCCAAAGAAAACCTTATTTTTTGGTTCCACCTGGTGACCAACTGTTCTGGTTCCAAACCAATTAATTTTTGATGCCTCTGGAAAAGCTTGGCATGGCACAAAATTAGGTGCTTGAACCTGAACGGGACCAGTTCCATGTTGGTGGAGGAGAAGAGGAGAACCCTTTTTGGTTCCTGATAGGCCTTTTCCACCAACAAGGAACAGGCCCGTTCTGGTTCAAAAACCTCATTTTAAACCGTTCAGAGGATTTCCACCAAAATAAATTGGTTTGGAACCTGAAAATTTGGTTCCCAGCTGGAACCAAACAATAGCAGGTTTGCCCTGGGAACCAAAGGGGGCGTGTCATCTTTTACAGGTTGCTGTACACCCTTTGTTGCTAACATCCTTGATTACAGCAGTTACACTCAAACTGCTGAAAACCGTTCCAGTTCAAGCACCTGATTTTGAACCATTGTGAGCCTTTCAACCAAAAATGAAGTGGTTTGGAACCTGAAAAGTTGGTTCCCTGAACAAATAATTGCAGGTTTTCCTCAGGATCCAAAGTGTGCTTATTATATTCTACACTTTTTGTTCCACTCAAAACTGGTGGAAATGAGGGCTGGTTCAGTAAATAGCACCAGGGTTCTGAGGATGTTGTACCCAACCGAGCTAATTTGGAGGAAAAAGGCCAAGATCCTTTTTATATTATGGTACAAAGAACCCTCAACAAAAGAGTTCCTCAAGAATTTAAACAATCCTGGAAGAACTCTTTTTTCTAAAGAGTTCTTTGGAAAATATTGGAAGCAAATGGTTCTGGGTAGAACCTCAGCCCTTGAGGAAGAGCCCTTTTGGAACCCATATTTCTAAGAGTGTACGATCCTACCAAAAATGCCCTTTTACTACAGGCATATTGTGAGAAAAAAAGGTGTGAACCTCACACAAATTACAACAGAAAATCTGACAAATATTATTTACTCATAACATATAAAACGTTCTAAGTGGTGGTTCAAAGGTATTTCTTTACCAAACCCTGGTACCACCTTTTTGCTTCCTAAAATTATACTTTAATACATCAATGTATTAGTATGCTGGCAACATAAATTGGCACTAATCCCTATAAATGTTGGCATTGATTACAAAAATAATTTAAATTAATAATTTAAATTATTTAAATATCACTTAAAACAGCACTTTTATAGTACTTTCAAAATATTTGTGACTGCCAAATTGGCACTAATCTTAAATGTTGGCAATGATGAACATAAACATAGTAGCTTTTCAGTAAAACCTGTTTTCATGACAAAGATATTGCAAGAAAATGAACCAGGTCATTTTAACATAGGCATCTAGGGGTTAAGAATTTCCGTTTGCACATTGACTGTGCTGTATCCAACTCCATGTCTCATGTAAAACACAGTTTCTGGTTGATTGCGGATGGCACTGAACCCTTTGTGTGGCCATCAGACAGAACAATGTGCATACATCATTTTTTAACATGGGTGGCAAAGGGAAATTCTGGTATACTTCCCCCCACTTGGCTTTCTTAAAGGAGCAATATGTAGAAATTGCATGTCCAAAAATGAGTAGTCCACAGGCCAGTATATGATCTATGGTTGAAGCGAGTTGTTTCTCCCAGCCCCTTCCTCCCCAGACTCGAGGAAGCTCAGGCAGGCTGCAGGAACACTGCAGGAGTGCATGACGAGAGCAACATTGTAATTTGATAATAACAAGTGACGATGAGTCCGACACTGTAAGTTGATCAGCTGTTTATAACTTTGTCAGTTGTCTGCTGGTTAAGGCCTAAAATACACTGTAAAAATTGCAAAACTGCGGGGGGAAAATGGAGGCAACTTGCTTCAATAGGTTTTAGATCAAACTTTTAAATTCTTTTAAAAAATGTTTTACTAATTATGGTTTATTGACATAATTTGCTTTTCTTCTTTAGATAAAATCACTTTGGGCAATTTTTTTGAACTACATATTTTTGGGGGTTTCTAAAACTCAAGAATTAAGTTTATCTGAAGAAGAAAAGTAAATTATCTCAATAAGAGACGAGAGGAGATTTCAAAACCGAAGCACTTTAGTTTTGTGATTCAAAGCTAAAATATCTACTGAAGGCAGCTGCTTTGATATCATGAGTTTTCTCAACTTATACATTTACAGTGTAGAAATTTCAAAAGAGAACACTGCAACTGTAGCATTGTTGTCAAAGAAGCAAGCATTTAAATTAATGTGTTTCTTTGCTCTCTGATGACATATCATTCATTTAATGTTTTATTACAGTAAATATATTACAGATTTCTCCTTTAAGACTTTTGATATGTTATAAATGACATATTTCTGAGACTAGAACAGTTGAAAGTGTTTCTGTTGCATTTTGTGTGGGGTCATGTCATTTGATGCCTGCACTAGTGAGCCACGGTGCTGAGGGGCCTCAGATGCAGCTCATCCTCCTTGGTTATTTTCCATTTACTCCCATCGCATTTTTATAGACTCCGGTCACAGAAAACAGATCACCATATTTATTATTAATCTAAACATCTCCCTTCCTCCCACCGGGTCGACTCGCCCTCAAAGCCGTGCGACCCTCCCTTTGCCTCGGAGGCCGGGGCCAGCCTCCCCGCGAGGCAGCTCCAGGTAATGGCCTGTGAAATGACTGGGCTTTTTGTTGGTCGGGAGGCTCGCTGGAGGCCCGGGCAGCTTATTTATGGAGCTACTGTGGTCTTTTCTCCTGGCCTCGACACCTATAAATACATGGGGAAGGTTAGCCTGCTAAAACAAACAATGATGTGAGCCGGGGCCGTCTGAAATAGAATATGCAATTCTGCAGCTTGGCCTTCTATAAAAAGAGCTGGAGTCTATCTTTAGGTGGGAGGGGAGTTAGATTTAGAAGTGCGGTGTGAATGCTGGTTCAGATCTAGTGATGCCTTCAAGACGTAATAAGACGGTATTAGAGTTCAGACTTTATTGACCTGAACTATACTTGGTTTTCGACCTCCTACTCTCAGTTTAAAATGTTTACAGTGGGTTTTAAGGCAACCACAGTGTGAAGGCAGTAGTAATTTTCCTTTACAATGACGCAATACGGTCAGAGCTCTTACATTTCGTGGAATTTTCTTGAAAATCAATCAAACACACCTGGCAAATCTGCTTCTCATTTGTGTGATTTATATTGTGATACATATTTTTTTTCTTTTTAATTTAAATCTTCTGAGCTTCCACAGCCCAGGACACATCACGGTCAGGTTGTAGTTGGAAGAGACTAGGTGTCAGTGAAATAGGTGTTGGCAGGCGGGTTCCATATGTTAAACCTGGACAGGTTTCAACACATATACAGCGTGCAGACGGTGGGAGCTATGCTACATCTGCATAATGGATATACAAGGGGCTCTTGTTAGTGTCTGGTTTTAGCTGAGCAAGGCTGAGCACACAGCAGACAGGACTGGAGAGCAGCCCAGTCCTGGAGATGGCAAACGTGGTTAAACTGATAAAACTGTCATTACCGTGTTGGAGGCAGCTGGGGAGGTGCGAGGGCGAGAGAGGAAGAGTAAGCAAAAAAATTGGAGTGAGAGAGAGCACATCCTGTCAGGGTTGCTGGCTCGAAGACTTCTGATGAAGACCAATATCCTGGGCCGATATTGGCCTGTCAGATATTGGCCAATCATGGTTCTGATATTAGAGATTCCTCCCAGACCACAACTAGAGATTGTTTTGGGGATTTTTATTGATATATCAGATCTTGACCGAAAATGAATCCCTGCCTGTAAACCTTAAAGAATAGATCTGTTTTATTACATCTCATTATCTTAATTTTATCCAGCATTATTCAATTCTGTTCTATTTGTTAAGCACTAAATCATAACAAAGTTATACCAGTTGTTCCCACTAAGAACAGGCACCGAGCCAAAGTTGGTGAGGAAAACCTTTTAACAGTCAGTGATCTTGAGCGGATTTCCACTCTTGGCCATCCAGCAGTGTTACTCACCAAGTCAAATGATAATATCTGGAAATGTGGTAACATCTCTAAAAGGAAGTTTGAAGGGGCAAGAAACACAAACAGGTTTTAAAGGGCCAGAGTGTAGGATGCAGTGGTATCTAGCAGTCATGTTGAAGATTGCAGTCAACTTGCCTCACCCCTCTCTGTGTAAAAGAAACTATATGGTGGCTAGGAAACTCACAAAAAAAGTAAAAAGCCCTCTATATAACCAGTGTTTGGTGTGTCCGCTCTGGGCTACTGTAGAAATAGAGGGGTGCAGCATGGCAGCCTCAGTGGAAGGGGACCCACAGCCTCTGAAGATCTAAATGGCTCATTCTAAGGTCATGAAAACACAAAGATCTTTATTTTTAGGTGATTAAACACTAATGAAAACATACTTATGAATATTATGTTACATTTCTGCATTATTCTGACAATTGATCCCCATAAATCTTACACACTAGACCTTTAAAATAAACAGCAGGTTACTTACACCAGGATCCAAATTTAATTGGAAGAGAAAACAAAAGCACATAATAAAATAATTAACCAACCCAAATTTTTCCCTATACAGCTTACAGGCCGACTATCTTGGTTAACTTAAAGGTGCAGAAACCAATTGTGGAGAAAGCTAGTTGACTGTTGAGTCATTTCCAGGTTGTCAAATACTGAAGTTTAAGAAATGAGACTCGACAACCAACTATCGAACCAACCTGTGACTGGCCGAAGTCTCCCGTCATGGGCCAGATTTTCTAAAGCAAGACAAGAGAGCCTAGAGGCAGAGCAGAAGTATTTTGTGTGGAACACGGAATCGGGTGGCACAGTTGTGCCACCATTAAGCCGGTAGTAACAGAACCAGAGGGGACATCGACGCTGTTCTGTTACACATCACACCTCTTTTGCTTCTGGAATGCCGACATGCCATCTAAAACCACACGCTCAGGCTGTATTATGTCAGCTAGGTTTGGTCTGGTGTGAAAAAGCAAGCTTTACAGCACCATTGCAAATTCTTTGGTGATTACAATACTGTCTTATAACTAACTTATAGAAGTGATTCTCTCTTCATCACCAAGCAGTAATTTGTTTATGTTGTTTAGGATAAAGAGTGTGTAGCACTGACGCCGCTAAAATTAGCTTCTTGCGAATTCTAAACTTGACTATTTCCATTATTATGTTAATTTGGGACATGACTTTTTGTAGACTTTTCTATCTCAACAAACTAGCTGAACAAAGTTGGCATAGATATATCTAGTTTTTATTAAAGTTTTGGTCTCAGAGTTTTCACTGGAAGCTAAATTATGAATCTATGGTCATGACCCGGCCTTCTCTGCCTCTGACTGGCTAGTACTCGTAAGGTTTACGGTAAGAATATCATGGTAAGCCAATCAGAGGCAGAGCAGGTCAGGACAAAACTTCATAAATGTGATCAAAGTTGTAATAAACCACAGATTGTCTCACACTTTGCCTTGAATAGTGATTATGCTGCTGAATCAACTACAGGAATGTCATCAGTTTTAATGGAGCATTTTATTTTCTCATGGTCTGATGCCGTTTCGCAGGTTTTTCCACTCTCAACAAATGATGAAACAGCCACTGAAAATACTTAACTTTTTGCTATCAGCAGTTTACATCCAAAAATATCAGTATCGGCCTTGAAAACCCATAAAGGTCAAACTCTAGCAGAGTTAGCTCCTGTAAAATCAAACATGCTGTTCTGCCGTGCTGAGAGAGGAAAAGGGGAGCAGTGCGAGGGAGGGAGGAGGAGGGTTTGGAAGGTGTTATGTTGCAGCGTGGTGCCAGGGGAGCTGTGAGGCTTGGCAAAGAGGTGTGTGCTCACATCCCCAGTTTCCCTACTGCTGCTGGAGAAAGGGGCGGGATAGAGCGCGAGGGGGAAGGAGAGTGAGATGAATGGAAAGACAGTAGGCGGGGAGGCTGCGGAGACATACGCCAGGGACAATTTACACATCTATCACTCTGCAGCATTAATCAAAAGCTAAATGTGTGGCTTGGTTGAAGAAGAATCTGCAGCACTTGAGGTTCATCGTGTCGTTGCGTGAGCGCATCTCTGAAATGACAGCCCCTTCAAACATTTTCATCCCAGGTGTAAATAAACCGCACTGATCCGTCCTGCTGGGTTTGTACACTGCAGCCGACCAGATATGGCTGCAGGATAAGAGTGTGTAAGATTTGGTCTGTGCTGCCGTCCCAAGAGGAAGGAGAGCGGTTGCCTGAAAAGACTTTCTCTTACAGTACAACCACATCACACAACACACAATATTTAGACAATAAAACTCTGTCAACTGTCTCCTAGACAGAGGTGTTAAAAGTACACATATTCTATACTCAAGTGGAAGTACAGATACTTGTGCAAAAAATGACTCTAGTAAAAGTAGAAGTACTGATTCCTCTTTGCTACTGAAGTAAAAGTGAAAAAGTACAGACTCTGAAATGTACTCGGAGTATGAAAGTAAAAAGTAGTCTTTGTCTGTTACGTCTAGTTAATTCTTTTTTCTTGTTACGCCAGTTTTTTGTCGTGTTACATATTT
>JAJHUR010091006.1:4701-17175 GCA_027495735.1 Lutjanus campechanus
AAAATGTTGATCAGTGTTTCCCCAAAATATTCACATTTAAGAATGTCTCTGAAATCAGAGACATTTTTTCTTTAAAAAAATGACTCAAAGCGATAAATTGATTATCAAAATAGATGCAGATTCATTTAAAAGTCGATTAATAGTAGATTAATCACTGCAGCTCTAAGTGTTTTATGTTCATTATTAGGTTTATTAGTTGTCGAGCTGTTCCTTCCTTTGTTGTTTGCAATTTATTGATTAATTGATTGATTTAAAGACAAAAATTGTGAAATTTCCACTCAGTGAAGAATTCTTTGACTGGAGTTCATGATAATGAATTGGCAACTGTATGTGCACTGTGCATGGTCGTATAATGTTCTTTATTTTAAAACTGTAATCCTACTAATAATCCCCATCTTTACTGAGCATATCTGTAATCTGATTGAGTCTTTTTTTATCTGTAACTGTAATGGGATACAGTTACTTTTTTATATCCACATTACATAATCCCAATACATGTAATCTGTTACTCCCTAAGACTGATTGTGACTAACAATTATTTCCATTTTTGAATAGTTTGCCAATTTTTTTCCTGACTAATATTTGGATCTTAATAATGTCCCAAAGATCGAGCTGATGTGATGAATTAAATCGCTTGTTTTTGTTTTAACCAACCATCCCAAACCCAAACATATTTACTTAGCTATCACATGAGTCAAAGAAAAGTAGAAAATTGTCAAAAATGAGAGGCTGAAACCAGGTTATATTTTTACACTGTTACTACAGAATAATTTCCCTCCTATGTCCCACCCTTTTTTGCACTGGCCTCCAATAAAACTTGAGCAAACTTAGGCAAAATGATCTATTAATTAGCAAGCTAAATAGCAAGCTAATTGGCTAACTAAAGATTGATGTAGATAAGGTGGCTAGGTTTTTGCTAACATTAGCTAATGTAAGATATTACACTTTCTTTCACAGGTCTCCCAGTAACTTCAGCTAAGCATCTTGAAGAAATCTTTGAAAAACTGGCTTTCTTTTCAGCATAAAGGGGACGAGCACAGAACATATCTAAGTACAAAATTGCTCAAACAACCTAAATGCAAATAATATATCTGAGTGTGTTGGTTTTTACCTCCTGGTCCTCTCTCTCCTTTGAGTCCAGGTGCTCCTGGGTATCCGGGCTCCCCTTTAGGGCCGACCCCACCTCCTGTCGTCCCACCAAGAACCTGGTGGGACAAGAAGAAATTCAATCAATTCAGAAGAAAATGGTCACACTCAATTTAAGAAGCTGGAAACAGAGATTTTTGTTTGGATCAATTACTTGATTAATAGTTGCAGCTCTACAATATTAATCACTTAAATTAAAAAAAGGGGGGAAAAAGCTAACTAAATCAATGAGTTAAAGGGAAATGTCACCACCTAGTGGCCAGATGAATGTAGTGCACCGAGCACATTTTCTTTTCTTTTTTTCTCACTGTTTGGCTCATTTTACAATTACAAGTTTGGTTCATTATTTCACAACAAGGGAGATTCTAGTATTTTTAGTAAGAAATAATATAAAGCTGGACACAGAGAAATGTCTCCACTTAGTGGTCAGAAGAATAAAGTGCACTTAGATGGCACTTATAATTATGGGTTTTCTTTCTTTCTTTTTAACCTTTTCAACTTTTTTTTGTGAAGTATATTTTTACTTAATGGTTATAAACATCTGCAATAGTGGAGCTGCCAGCACAGCCACAGTCTGATATTGTGAATGCCTTGCTCAAGAACTTTGAATTGAATTGTCAGCTAGAAAAAAAATCCCCAAGACAATTTAGCAAACTATCTGCTGATGAAGACCATGGAATGCCGCTGATAGCTCCAGAAAAAGCTAGACGTAAACGAAAAAATGTAGAATACACACCACTCCTGGTGGGCCTGGGTAACCAGGTTCACCTTTTAGTCCCTAAAGAGAGCAGGATAGAGGCAAGTTATTAACAGTCAACAACATCCCTGCATGACTTACTGAATATAGTTGTAAAGTTGAAAATTCAGAGAAAACCTACTCTCTCTCCATCCCTGCCTGGGGGACCTGGAAGGCCTGATTCTCCTTTTACTCCCTGATAGTGAACAAGGGGAAAAGTTAGAGACATGAATATGAGACTTAAAAATAGTATTGGTGCAAATTTCCCAATGAAACTTTTAGTTTGTTGTCAGAACTCACAGGGAAGCCAGGTGAACCAGGATCGCCGTCTTTGCCTGGTTTGCCCTGTAGAGAGGAGAAAAATGGTGATCAGGGTTTCATGTCCAGACAAAGATTTCTTAAATAAAAGTATTACAAAGTGTGTGTGGTCCTGTACCTCTAATTTGTAAGGAAAATTTTTAAGAAACTTGCCCTTTTAACGTATAGGGAACGCAAAGGGGGACATTCAACTAACCTCCCCAGAGCGTTCTGAGAACCACAACGCTCCAGTTGGAAAAACTCTCCTTTCAACATCCAGGGGAATGTTAAGGGGGAACGTTCAAGTAACCTTCCCAGAATATTCTCTTGACCTTTTCAAAACTTGGTTAAGAACCCAGATATAAGCGCTAAAAATAGTTAATAACACAGACATCAACACTAAAAATGGTTAAGAACCCTGATAAAAGCAATAAGAATTGTTAGGAACCCAGATATCAACACTAATGTTAGGGGGAAATGTTCTTGCAACCTTCCAGGAACATTCAGCTAATCTTCTCAAAACCCTCTGGGAATGTTCACAGTATTGTTAGTTTTACATCAGAAACTGTGCTGTTTAACTTTATGGAGAAATGTTCAACGACAACAAAAATTCTCAAAACTGGCCAAAGACGGCCAAAAAAATCTGTTTATGTGTGGACTTTACTCACTCGTTTGCCTAGTTCTCCTGGTTCTCCCTTTTCTCCTTTCTGGCCACCGGAGGGACCCTACAATTATAACAAAACACACGTCAACAACATGGCTCTTAACAACAAGGTCTTTTTTTCTGTACAGTAGCTCAGGAATTATCTTTAATCTTTCTATGATGTTGAGTACGCCAGTGGGAACGGAAACTTACAGGAGGTCCTGGATAGCCTTGATCACCTCGGGGACCTGGAAGTCCTGGATCACCCTACAGAGAAAACACACAAACAAAGTTCAAAGCTTCAACCAAACTATTCGATCCATCCATCCATTGTCTTGCGCTTATCCTGGGTTGGGTTAGGTTAATCAGGGTATTTTAGACATCCCTCTCCCCAGCAACATTTTGCAGGTCCTCCTCGGGCATACCGAGGTGTTCCCAGGCCAGATGAGATACATAATCCCTCTAAATTCAACCTGGGGTCTCCTCCCAATGGGACATGCCTAGAAAATCCTGCTTGAGGCGGCAACTCACTCCCACCCTGGAGGGACCAATCCACCATTTCCAAAGTTTCAAAATTTACTGAAAATGCTTCACTGATTGATCAGATTTCTCTTTCACTAATCACAGACCTAAAAGGCAGTCACTAGACAACTGCTCATAACCATAAAGATTTATAGTCATAGTGCTGTACAAACAATATTGTACAAGCAATGGCATAACTCTTTCCGGTCCAAGTCATTGTATGGAGCTACAGTTGCAGAGGTTATCTGCTGCCATCAAGTGGTGGAAGTGAAAGTTGCAGCACCTCAGTCCTCCGTTTGCAGTTTACATTCATTTTTCTTTTAGGTCACTTTTTTTTTTAAGCTTTAGTTGGCCTATTAATATTGTTACCTCACAATGGGAATGCACAACATTATCAGCACATCATCGGTATCAGCTGATAAAGGCTTTAAAATTAACTATCAAAACGACATTTCAGCAGATATGACAGGCCGATGAGATGGTGCTTCAATTCTGCCCACGCAACATCAGAATGTCCAACATGAGTTTTCTCAGTGTCCCAGACTGATGCAAAGCTCAGTGTTGGTCATGCGAGGAGGAGCCAAATCACGCTGCTTCAGTACTACAAATTTAATTACCAATCTTAAGATCCATCATCCTGATCGTTCTGACAAATTTGTTAAGAAAAAAGAAAAACAAACAGTGACAAAAAAACAGTCAGAAGAGGCTTGATGTGCATGTATTGGTATCAGCAATCAACCAAACTGAAGTAGAAGAAACCTAATATTGTGCATGCCTAAATGAAATCTATAAAAAATTGTATAACCCCTCTGTGACTATCCTAAGTTCCTGTATGGAGCCACAGTTGCAGAGACTATCTACTGCCATCAAGTGGTTGAAGTGAAAATTGCAGTTTCTACACCTCAGTCTATTTTCAAATCTGGAGATAACTGTCCCGACATAAATTATTATTACATTTATTCATATACATCACACCTAATGTAGCATAAAAGAAACCTTTCTTGCATGTTACATTTGTTTTTCTTTCTGTTCTTCTGTTTTTCTACAATAAATTAGGTTAGTTTGGGCTTTAGTTAGTCACCTTACAGCAATTTAACTTTGCTTTTTTTCAGGGTTACCTGTCAGATTAGATCCAATATGCTTAATTGGAAATTTCTTGTAGTTTGGACCAAAGTTATGAATCTCCCGTGTGCATTTATTGCAAGACTGGCATCACTCTCGGTGCAGGGTTGGTTGTATTACCTTGTCTCCTCTCTGAATCTCCGTCTCAGGTGGTCTCTTCTGTTCTCCAACTTGTCCTGGAGGACCAGGAGGTCCTGGCAGACCCTGCTCACCCTGAATTCACACAGACACACACTTGATGAGACGCAGCCTACTCAACATGAGATGGTTTGAAATGTGTTTAGAAGAAACAAGATGACTTCTTATTCTTAACTTTCAAGCTTCTTATTAGCAGTAAATACCTTCTCTCCTTTGGGTCCCTGGAAGTTCAATCCCATGTTGCCCTGTTGGAGAAAGCAATGAAGTATTGTGTCATTAAAAGAGAACTCATGCAGAGCAAACGCCCGATCACTTTATCTTTGTTCATTTTTTTTCAGTGAATTAACAACAAAGGTCAATCTAAAGTGTGTTTCTGTATCGACTCACCTTTGGTCCAGGAAGACCGGGAGGACCTGGACGACCCTGGAAAAGAGCATCAGAAAACAATATTGTTGGACTAATAGTTCATACATATATTAAGTAAAATGATGTTTTGCAGCAGCAGTCTTTACCTCATAACCTCTGGGACCCGGAGGGCCGAGTGGACCTTGCGACCCAGGGGGTCCGGGAGTACCCTGTGACAGGAACACACACAGAAAAAATATTATAAATACATACTTTCCCATGAAGAGTTTGAAAGTCATTTTTTGTTTTTGTCATAACTTTATTTTGTTTTCTGAGAATTTAAAAGTGTTTGAGTATTTATATGTATGAATATTCAATTTGTCATATTAGTTTTAGTTTTATTAGTAAATTGTTGGTATAACAAGATATAACTTATATAGATTTAAGGCCTTATGTGCGCTCTGAAAGATGAAGGTGGTTTAATCTAAATGTTCGGCAATCACAAATCTAGATTCATGAGGCTTTTCTGTGTTTATTTGAGTTGGACCTCACATCTATTTAGTGATATTAAGCTTTTCAGATAATGGCAACTCATTAAGATGTTGGAAAAATATGTTAAAATGTTTAAAGTGGACTTGAACAAAGTTTGGCTGCACAAAATGAGTTTTAAGAGCTTAAAGATGCACAAAAACTCACAGGAACTCCTGGCAGTCCGGGCAATCCGATGGCTCCTTTCTCTCCGAAGCGATTGGTGGAGATGACATCACCTGGGTCTCCCTACAGAGGAGAAAATCACAACCAGAGGATTAGGGTCACAGATTTTATTTGGGTTGCCAAATAAATAAAAGACTATGGAAGAAATAGTAAAAGTAACTTAATTATACTCAGTAGTCTAAAATGCCCTATATCATTTTCTGGATGAGAGGAAATGAGATGCCCTGTTTACTCAGACTAAAGGCATCCATTTCCCATTTATAAAGTATTTAAGATGTGTATATGTTTGCAATAATATGCACCAGGATTAGGGCTGCAAATAATTTATTGGCAATCAATCTGTCAGTTATATTCACGATCGATCAATTAGTTGTGAAAAATGGTGAAAAATATCAATCTGGCAGTAATTTTTCCACCAATCGATGAATAGTTTGGTCCATGAAATGTCAGAAAATAACGAACAGAAAAACGATTAATTGATTCTATCACAATCCTGTCAATTGAAAAACAGGTCTATTTTTCAACAAGTGATCAATCTGGCAATGATTTTTCCTCTAATTGATTAGTTGTTTGGTCAGTAAAATGTTGATCAGTGTTGATGACGACCAAGATGACGCCCTCAAATGTCTTGCTTTGTCCACAACTCAAATATATTCACTTTACTGTCAGAGAGGAGTAAAGAAACCAGAAAATATTATCAATTCATCCTTGCAGCTCTAGTCAAAAGATGAGCAAAAATGAACGCTGTAATCCCTGACGGTACACTCACCTTTGGTCCTGGCAGACCAGGTGGTCCCTAGAAATGAGAAAAAGATGAGAGAATGTTAGAAAAGAACAAGAACATGAATTAACTGTCTGATGATGAACAGACTTCCTGTTCAATGCTGCAAACTCACCGGTCGTCCCGGCTGTCCGATAATTCCTGAACCTCCCGGCAAACCTCTCTCACCCTGGAGAAGTGAAAAAAGAGAAAGAAGCATATTTAACACGTGAGTTTGATAAAAAACACCCTAGAAAAAGTTCAAGCTTTTTGTCAAAGCCTATAAAAGTTTTATTTTCACAGAATTACAGAGACTTTCCCGACGTGAAGCTAATACAAACGTGGCAATAATAGCACAGAATTTAACATTTCTGTTTGAAAAGATGAACTTTTGAGCTCTTATCTTTTCAGGATTCATCTAATTTATTTAAAGATTCACATATCTAAGTTATCTTAAATATACTGTCAGAGCATTCAGCCTGAAAAATTTAAATTTTACTGCTGACTTTCCATCATGTACCTTTGTCCCGTTGCAACCTGGCACTCCTCTTGGGCCTGGAGGCCCGTCCTGTCCGGGCAGACCCTGCGAAACAGGAAATGAACAGGAAGTTACAGCACACGTGCTACCTGGGTTCTGGCATAGAATTATTTCAGTGGGAGTGGGAGATTGTGGGAAAACTCACTGGCAGTCCTGGTGTTCCTGGAAATCCTGGCAGTCCAGGAGGCCCCTGTTAGGAGACAAAATGAGAGTGAAGATGTCAAACACAGAAGATTCAGCTTGGCGTGCCCTCTTGACCTCACTGACTCTGTTGGAGGTGAAATGTTGACACCTGCTGGCCAGAGGGAGGTATTACAACCTAAAAACCCTTCCTGTCCTGCTCTGCTTAAATTTGCAGGTGTATTGAAGGGTGGCCATTCTGCCACAACATTTTGACAACAGCGAGCGGCGAACACTCCCCTTGGATCTGGATTTTGGTTGTGGGTTGCCAGGTTACGCTGACAGGTGGTTGAAATTGTATCTGGTGTCTGTAGATGATCTGGCAACATGGATAAAACAGTTCACCTCTCATGCTAATGGTAATCTCACTTTAAAACAGCACAGCTGACTAAATCCAAAACAAATTTTCTCTGGAAATGTAGTTTCTTTATGGATTATATTGATGCTGAATTGACAAGAAACCTGTTGACATCTGACATTCTTTAATCTTGTGTTTGTAGAAATACGTATTTTTACAGACACATGAGAAATTGTTAATATTTCATATTTTTTAAAGGGAGGTCACAGAGAAGTTTAGTTTAATTCAAACGGCTTTATTTTTTAACGTTTTGTCACGACATCAGAGACACTGATTGCTAAAAGATGATAAGGCAGCCTGACGCTGACTGCTGTTAGTTATTAGTTTGATTTATGGTTTAATAATGTGTGAACTGACTATTGACGGTGGCTGATCAGGCTAATTATCAGATAATTGTACTCAGTTTCTAACGGCAGTATGCAGTAAATGGTTGCCCTTCATGTACATTTATCGGCCACTCACTGCTGAAAGTAGAGAATACAATCAAAAACTGATATTTATATATATAAAAACTGAGCTTTATAGTGAAAGAACAGCTTTACTGGTCATGATAGAAGACATATTGTACCAGGTGTTCATGAAAACATATGTTTGACAATTATTCATAAGAAGTTTCCTGGGAGAAACAACAAAAAAGGCGCTGGAACGAACCTTGAACTATGGAAAAATACCTGGGAAAAATGTTAGTGTAGGCAGGTCTGCACCCTGGTGACTCAACAGGGAAAACTAACTTTTTACTAAACAATGGGATTACTCTGGAGGAATGTCTCAAAAGTGATTATTGATTATTGAAAAAGGGGAGAGAACATGGGATGTGGAGGGTGTCATGCCTGTGTTTGCCCCAAATCTGCCCCTGATGCTGCTATTTGCAAGGGAGGAAACAGCAAGAAAATGGATAAAAAATGATATACTTACTCTTATTCCTTTTGGCCCAGCCACTCCTTGAGGTCCATCGCTACCCTGAGAGGAAGAACGGACAGTTTCCCAGGTTAGATTAATAATCTCTGTCCGAATATTGTCTGTCGGACCAGGGATGTAAACCTACTCCAGACTGAGAGTTTGCAGACGTGGTTACAGAAGCTGATAACATCATGCTTGCAATGATTTTATTTTAAAAATACCATTATCATGAGATAAGAAAAGGCTGTTTGTTAATGTTTATCAGAGATCAGGAGTGTGTGATTGTTTTCACTCTCGGTTAAACTGCTGATTATTTTCAAGATCAACTGTTTGATCAAACTGTGAAAAATGCACATTACAATTTCTCAGAACCCAAAGTGACATCTTCAAATTGTTTCCCTTCATTTACTGTCATAAATGGCAAAGAAAAGCAGCAGATCCTCACATTTATGAAGCTGGAACCAGCAAATGTTTGACATTTTTGCATGAAAAATGACTGAAATGATTAATCGTTTATCAAGATGGATATCTCGAGATAACTAACTAAATAACTGACTCGTGATAAAGGGATTAATTGCAAACGTGGCCGTTCTCAGCTTCTGTAAAAAAAAGAAGACAAAAATAAACCCGAATGAACGGAGAAGAACTAAAAATGTCGCTCGACCAACCTTCTCTCCTCTGGGTCCAATTGGCCCCTCAGGTCCGGGGAATCCTGGGACTCCTGGCTGTCCGGTGAGACCTGGGAAACCCCGCTCACCCTGCACACAGTGACACAGACACACAAAACTCAATATTTTACTTACTTATACACTACATTTTAATTCATTGTTTCTTTTCCTCCATTAACGTACAGAACTATGCACTTAAAAACATTATTTTTTATTTTCTGCGCAGAAATGAATGAAATGCTGAACCTCATGACCTTCCATGGAGGTTTGGCGACACCTAGTGGGGGTCAGGACACACAGGTCGGGAACCAGGGCACTTAACCAACTTTATCCAGCATTTATGAGCAGAATATAAAGTTAATAAATGGCTTATGACACCCTATAATGTATTTGTCAGCACCTTTTTGTGGGAAGTCATAAGACAGATAATGAATGAATAGTAAAACACAGCTGTAGAAAAATAAAGATAACTGTTGACATATATATAATGTATACATGCATATAATGTACATTAATAACATTATATTTTAGTGTGTTATAAATCATTTATAACAGGGGTTCTCAACGCTTTGATGACTGAAATATTTAATTACAGTTTTCTGATACAGTCACTTTATCTGTCCTCTGAGGTTTCACAAAGTTTCCCTGAAGCCTCCTTTTCTTCTCAAATCATACAGCGTTTTCTGTGATGGCTTTTCCATCTCAGTCCCGTATTAACCTGCAGTTTTCCACCAAAGACTGATAACTTCAGCTAAGAGCACCGGGCTGTGATTCTTCATGGGGTGCCACTAGTTGCCATCCAACCAGCATTTCCTGACAGATGTTTCTGTGGGGGTGCAGTTTGATGCAGTAGCATTTCACGCCAGGTTCAAAGGCCACACAAAGAGCTTCTGAGGGCCGCCACTTTGAACTCCTGATACGGGGGATTAAACTACAACAATCCAACTCACAGCCTTAGTCTGAACACTAACAGAGTATAGAATCTGTCTCATCTTAAAAACACCAAACTACTTGTCTTAACAAATTTTGTTAGTTTCCTAATACGAAGAATTGTGAAATATCACTTCTGTGAGGCTGCTCAGACAGACGGGCGATGAACTTTTTATCCTCACAGCAAAGGTCAAACTGGTGATGGAAAATTTTCTAGGGAAAATATGAATCCCTGCTCTGCACAGCTGGAGCAGTTTTGTCTTGTTGCATATGTGTTCTGTTGTATCAAGTGTAGAGCTGAACGATTGTGGAAAAAATGTCTAATTGTGATTATTTTGACTGATACTGCAATATTAGAAGTACATCATTAGTCAAATTTTCATTTAAAACATCATTATGATGTGATTTTTTTCACGTATCTGCACCAAACAAAGTCTGTAACAATACGATGTGTTGATCGTTTGATTGTTCAGCCCTAATTAACTGTATTTTTGTTAATACATCTGTTGCTATGTTAGTGCACATCACGTACAAGTGTTATTAGAGACTCTTGTGTATAATTTGTTTCTGTTTTTTGCTCATCATGTGTGTATTATTTTGCTCACCTTGGCTCCTTTTACTCCACTGCAGTCACATTTGGATCCCACACATCCATGGCAGGCCTGTTGGGCGACAACAAGAGGAGAAGAAACGTTACTTATTTAATTAACTGACTCACATTCGCAGTGTCATTAAAAAAAACGTCTCTTATAGCACTTTGTTTTATTTTGTGTATAATCACAGAGAACTGTGACCAAAATCAGAAATATTAAAGAGAAAACCGACGTCTAATCGCAAAAAAATGTATCACAACTGCACGGCTACAACCAGAAACAGTGACATTAATCCACAGGAGAGAGATGATGATAATGGTGGTGATAACCTGTCTATCACGACTTAAATATATGGTTAATATTGTGCACATCTATGCAGGGTTTTCACTGGATGTTTGTGAGACAAAGGTGGCAAAGACTGAAAAACATACATGACCTGTACACAGTTTGCTTAACTGACTAAACCATGATTTGACAGACTAAAGTATCCATAGGGATTTAAATTTTATACCAAGATGGAATAAAGAATTTTAAAAAACAGAGATTATGACAAATGGCACAGTTTATTTCAGCACAGGAAACACTCTCAGTCTTTCTGTCTTATTTGTCCAGTGTAGTAGGACTAATAATGTTTGGTATTGATTTGGAGTCACTGAAAAACTTTTTAAATTATCTTCTATTTAAATATTCATGTCAAATTAATCAATTACACATAAGAAATCAAAATAAATGTGCTACATGAGACCAATATAGTACTAGAGGGCGCTCCATCACTACACTCCTGCACTAAGCAGGCTATAAGTAGCATTTCTTCCCACAGAGAAGAAGAAACGTCTGCAGATTCTCCTGCAGGTTTGTTTGATGAGCAGATGGCAAATGCAAGGTCAAACAACACGCTAACCCCAGATAAAAACTTTTATCTAAAATAAAACAAATGTTCCTCCCCAAAACCCTTCAGGAAAAAAAACACTTTTCAGAGTGAGAAAGTTGTGGAGAAGGGGGGTTGAAGGAAAGCTGAGAAGTGAGGGAGGGAGAAAGGAGGGAGGGAGGGATGAGAGTGGGGAGTGCCAAGCTGTTGATTAACTTTTCCCATGCTTGTTGACACAGCGAATGCCAGACGGGCATCGATTGCACGCATGCCAGGCAGTCAGGTTGTGAGAAAGACAGAGAGACAGAGAGCGCACGAGAGGAGAGGACAGCCGGGCAGACAAGTCAGCATTCTTCTGTGTCTGAAAAGCCTTTTGTGTGTCCGCGTTTGTGGTGACAGGTTTCAGGCTATTGGACAGAAGGGTTGTGAGTAAATCTCAGTGTAGTCCAAGGTGACGTCTTAAAAATATCTTGTTTTGAGTGGCCAGCGGTCCAAAACCCAAAGAGGAACCGCCGTCTTATGAGCCAAATACTGCTCTCTCCAAACCAACCAAACTCCACAGGCAAAAGTAGTCATTTTACCTTGAAGAAAACAGGAGCTGTGCTTTGGTCTGTTAGTTTGTTTGTGTTATTGTGTGACTTTGGTGAATCTGAACTAACACTTTTAAAACACAAAAGTCATACAATTGCACATACAAACTAAGGGATTGAGGCAGCAGCAGACCAGCAACAACCTTGTTCTGTGAGGTAAAATCACCCATTTTGCTAATGGAGTTTGGTTGGTTTGGAGAGACGATACTTGGCTTGTTTAACAGCTGTTCCCTGTCAGAAAAGGATGTCTGATTGTATAGTAAAGTGGTGAAAATATGTGTTGCTGCTGACTTTGTCCACAGCAGCACATTGCCAACTACTCTACATCTACTGTGGTACACTTAATATCAATAAGTAACTCATACAGCCCCACTTATAAAATCCAAACTATCCCTTTAATGGGTCAGATTTAATGGGTTTGGTGTC